>CAUYPK010095565.1:0-19925 GCA_963574355.1 Loris lydekkerianus | reverse complement strand
GTGGGATTACACCTGCGGGGCATCTTACAAGGGTATATGTGAAACTTAGTAAATGTGGAATGTAAATGTCTTGGCACGGTAACTTGGAAAATGCCAGGAAGGCTATGTTAACTATTGTGATGAAAATGTGTCAAATGGTCTATGAAGCTAGTATATGATGCCCCATGATCATATCAATGTACGCAGTTATGATTTAATAAAAAAAAAAAAGGGAGAGTCTGGCTCCTCCCTTCTCTTGGTTGAACATTTCTAGATGTCTGAATCATGAGCTAAATAAGCCGTTTTGTTCTTTATAAATTACCCACCCTTAGGTCTTCCTTTATAGCAACACTAAGTGGACTAAGACAGTCCCTGATTCTACTCAGGTAGTTAACACGTCCCATCACCTAGGGCATTGCCTTCCACCACCTTCTTGAGTGTATACTATCTCACTACCACCAAAAGTTTGCAGAATTGCACGGTTTCCTTGTGCAGTGGGCTGGCCAACTCCATCTGTCACTATCTGTGATGGCACCTTCATTGCTATCAGAGAAGTGAGCAATCCACTTGCACAGGTAATGTCTTAGTGTTACTCACCTTCCTAACTTTTGCAAAACTAGACAGTTTTTGGCAAGATACCTCTGCCATTAATTCAATGGTGAGTTCAAGTGTATAAAGCATGTTTTCTTCCAGGTAATATCAAGAAGGAAAAGAATGCTCAGTTTAGATAATTGCTAGATTTTACATAATATTTCATAACATTTGGATTTGGAAGTTGGGGCATTAAGTCAAGTCTGAAAGAACAACACAGGTACCCTTTTAATATTTTGTGTGAGTAGCTTTCAATATCTTCATTGGCTAAAATCTCATCTACCCAGTGATCCTCTTAGACTAGAGAGAAGATGACAGGTGCTGTCACAAAAATGTAAGATGGCATTGGCAAGCTATTATAGTGTATATGCATATATACACACACACCCATATATATTAATATATGGATGACAATGTATGTGTTATGCATTAGAAACATGCTTTCCAAACTACTATGTGGAAAGAGTATAGGATGTGGGAACACAAGCTTGAGATCTTCCTGAGCTACTAAACAGCTCCGTGACACTGGCCATGTCACTGGTTCATTGAACATGTTTCATCATCTTCTCTGATAATCACACACTATGACAAAACTTACAGTGTTAATATTTGTGTGTACTTGTGTGTGCATTCCCATATGTTTGATGTTTAAATGAAAATAAATTAGTACATTTTCATAAATGTATCTAGCATTAAACCTGGCCTATCGCAGTTACTCAAATGCCAGATGAATTTTAATGACTAGTGCTCAACCTCACCTAAAAAGACAAGAACAGCTTGCAAGTAATTGCTTCTGTCTTCTATGATAACGGCTGCTGTTAGGCAACACAGTAGGGACTCCCCGCAGAAGAAACCTTGCTCTCATTGCATCTGCTCCAGAGAAATCAAGAAATAATTACCTTTATGTTTGGAGACGTGATTGATGCAGCAGCCTTCCCTGTGGCTGTGGAAAGATAGACTGGGCCAGGGAGAATAACCTGGGTTTTATTCTTCCTTGATTACTCCTGCTGCAGGATAATTTGAGTTCAGGGCGCGAAGTACCACAGCTGATTAAAGAGAAGACCTTGGGCACATCAACTCTCAAACATCTTGATTACAGACACTGGGGCTCCCATTCCATGTTCATGAATACTGTGAAAATGTAGCCCACTGCATTGCCAAGGCAGCTTTCTGAATTATATGAATATTAGAGGAAAGAATGTTTAATAGTCGGTAGCAATGTTAAGGACAAGAATCATGAGACAGCAAATATTTCTTCCTAATATGTAGTGACAGTTGAAATGGAAATAATTTTAATTCACATTGATCAAATGGAATTCTTTTAAAAATATTATTTTGTTTAACACTGGATGCATCTCTTAGTGACAACGGTGGCTACATTACTACTCCAAATTATCACTTGAAAATTAACGCTAAAAATAACTTTCATCATATAATTTCTGGGACAAAGGTAGACAAAAATCAAACTCCCAAAGATTATAAACACTTTAACTATAAATCTCTTATTCACTTGCTTAGCTTCTTGTACTTAAAAAAATATTTAGAAGCAAACTAAACAATCTCTTAAGTTTTATAAACATTAATCAGGTTAATAGGAAGGGAAGGATCGGGAGGGCTTTGAGCTGGGAGTAGTGAGATTAGTAAATGCTGGTAAGGAACAATGAGAAAAGGAGAGAAGTGTTGCAGTTTAGAGCACCTCAATTCAAACCTTCACCAACATACACTAGCTGTCTGGAATTACACAAATTATTTTATCCCTGTGAATTTCAGTTTCCTGCTCAAAAAGTTGAGATGACAAATGCCTGTATCCCTGAGAATATTTTAGAAGTTTGCACATGATAGAAACGTACCATGCTATGTAGATTATGTTAAAGCACCATGAAGTGTCCATCGCTGTGACTGACAGTGTTACTGACAATGTAAATAATTTACCAAAGAATGAATGAAATGTATAAAACACCTTTCACGGTGGTCCACAGTAGGTCTTCAATAATGGTGAAAAATAAAAGTGATTTTAAACACGTGATTTAGTCTCTTTAAATCTCAGCCTCCTAAACTGTTAGCTATGGATGGTGGAGTATTAATTATATATGCATAATGTAAATTCCATGAGGAATACAGTCTATATATATAATTCTGAGAGAGAGAGGAAGGACAATTGTGTTCTCCTTGATTTTGCCTTGCTGCCAACATAATGTGAGTTTAGGATGCTGTGTGTATATTTTATTATGAAGTTCACAGATATGTGCTATGTATAAAGCTTATGAAAAGGTGAATGAAAGAGTAACACATAGTATAAAAAGTCACACAGACACAGTTATTTTATAGACATGTACAGTATACATTTCCATACCATTTTATATAAATGCTAATATGTATGATATGCTAAATTTTAAAATGTAATTAAATTTTAAATGCCATTTGTATAGTTAGCTGTATATGTATATAAACTGTGGTATTTTCAATATCCATTCATATTTCACCTAATTGTAAAACATATAATCTGTTTATGACTGATCATTCCATCTTCCATAGAATAATTTGTGATTCCATAATATTTTTCATTTATTTCATTGGCTTGAGGGCCAACTGCTCAAGATGCCAGGAGTCTTCCTCTGCCTCTGCGTATTTAACACCAAGATTCAGAATCAGGGAAAATTACCTAAGGGAAAATACGTTAAGGAGGCCAGAGCAAGAATAGTACAAGCTCTGCAGGGCTGAAATCTGAGCTTTGCTACTGGTAGCCCTGTTACTTACAAAAACGAGGAAAGAAAACAGTCAAAACAGTCATGAAAGGCAGAGAGCTGTTAAGTAGGGATGAAAATTGCACTCTCAGAGAGCCTAATGGGCTTTCTGAGTGCCACATAGTAAAAATTTGGTAAGTTTTATGTATCATTGCTGTTATTATCATCAAAGTAGAAAGCATGCCTTATACAGCCTGGCCTAAAAATGTCATTATGGCTCCTCCCCAGCTTTTATGCTTGCTTGGTTCATAAATCTCACTTAAAAAGAAAGCTGTTTTATAGTTTAGAGCTATACTTTGTGGAAGAGCCGCAGGTGCTCGTGGCTGCAAGTATGTCCCCAATGCTTAAAAGGAGTAATGGGGAAAATTGGAGACCTTTATTCCAATCCCGTAAACACTCAGGGGACTAAGCAAAGAGTAAAGGAAAGATACCCACCTTAAGAATATTAACTATGTGAGCAAATACTTTTGTTCATCTTATTTACTAATGTGCTACCAGATCCCAGAAGGGGGCCTTGCACAGGGCAAGTACTTAAGGAGTGGTTCTCTAATTGCCAGTGCAAGATCCAGTAGAACAGTTAAGAAAGAACACAGTAGGGCGTGGTGGCTCACACCTGTAATCCCAACACTCTGGGAGACCAAGGTGGTGGATTGCTTGAGCTCGGGAGTTTGAGAGCAGCTTGAGCAAGAACAAGACCTTGGCCCCTACCAAAAAAAAAAAAAAAAACTATCCGGGTTGTGTGGTGGACACCTGTAGTCCCAGTTAACTCAGGAGGGTGAGGCAGGAGGATTGCTTGAGCCCAAAAGACTAAGGTTGCTCTGAGCTATAATATGATGACACTATACTTTACCCAGGGTGACAGAGTGAGACTGTCTCCAAGAGAGAGAGAGAAAGAAAAACAAAAACAAAAACAAAGAAAAAGAAAGAATGAACACTTTCCTTTACCTGCAATTTCTCATTTAAGCCTGTCACAATCCTGTCACATAGGAATATGTAAAATAATTTAAAAGAAGAAAACGTAGGAATATTAACAACATCTAGATTTGATCTTTTATCCTCACCTTTAATTTTAACTATGCCACAGGTATGATATGGCAATTTCTACTCATAGATGATAGGTGCAATTTTTGTTTCCCTTAGAAATTATGACTTGGCCACACAGCTGTTTCTTTAATACTTATTATGTTTGGGCTGTTTTGCATCTGTATGTTGAAACTTGACGTAACCCACCCGAGGAAGACTTGTTGTCTGATTTGTATCTCTCTATCTTGTGCTTATGTCTAATTTACAGATTGTATTACAATCAAATATTGAAACATCTCTAGATCTAATTTAAGGGAGAGCAATATTCTAGCCAGTAATAAGAGTATGCTAGACTACTGATTATGCCTGTGAAGCCAGAAATATTTCACTTACTAAAATAAAATTAATGGTTTTAACACATTAGTATCCTAAACTTAATTTTTTAAAAAAAAAATTCTTTTGTATTTTAATTTCTTTATAAATTTAATTTCTAATAAAATTGTTAGATTTTACATATAGAATGTTGTTTTGGGGGTTACCAGGTATGAGGCAGGGTGACATCTTCTACTATTTTATACCTTCTGTTTTATTAGTGACCACTCTGTAGATTCATTAATCTGAATTAACAGCTGATTTGAGCAAGTGTTTCGTCAGTGACTTCTTTCTCCCCCCTAGCAGAGTTTTTAATTAGAATAACCTTTCATAACATTTTTAGTTTAATAACTGCAAGGCTAATAATATATTCACTCCACATAAAAACACTTGTTCTATAGATTCCACGGGATGATTTAATATGCCACACACCTCTCGTCCTTCACACTGATAGGTACGTCATACCCTCAGACCCACCCCTTCATTACTTCCAAAGAGGCAGCTTTGTCCTTTCCAAAAAATAGCTCTTTCTGATCTTAATTTTCAAAAGGAAAATTTCTTCTTGAGACACCTTTCCCCCCACTTTTCTTTCATTTATCTTTAAAATTTCTCCCCTGTTACAGTTTCAAGATGTCATTATTCACGATTCAGCTCTGACCTTAAAGTGTCATTAATTATACCAATTAAATATTCTTTTACATTTACATTTAGAGTGATTTTTTCTTGTAATTGCTCATCCAACTAGCATTTAATAGTGTTACTTATTTCAAACAAAATTATTTTAAAGAACTGTCTACATATGTTTTGTTTTTATTTGTCATTTTAACCATTTTTAAGTATACAACTCAGGGCATTTTACATTTCACAATGTTGTACAACTATCATGACTATTGCAAAAATTTCCATCACCTCACACAGAAATTCTGTACTTATTAAGCAATGAGTTTTATTTCCCGCTCTGCCAGCCCATGGGAACATCTCATGAATTTGTCTATTCTAAATATTTTATGTAAATGGAATGTTGCAACGTGGATTGTTTTGTGTTGGTCCATTCATTTAACTTTAGGGTGAGGCTCAAGCCCTAGTTTTGTGGGCGTGGATTACAATGAGAGTTTAATTTTCAGAGACTTTGCAGTGTTATTTCAGTCTCCTTGGTTCATCTGGTGCTGCTGAGGTTCCAACTGGTCTTTGTTGGTTCTACCTGAAGGGGTGGAAGGAAATTCCTCATCATGGGAGAGGTGTATATACTATTGGTGCCACTTGGCTGATGAGCCATCCTGCTGTCTTTGGTGCTATAGTTTAAATGTGTGTCTCCTTCAAAACTCATGATGAAATGTAATTGCCTCTGAAATGTAACAGTGCTAAGAGGTAGGACTTTGAGAAATAATTAGGCCATGATGACTTCTCCCTCCTGGGTGAGACTAATGCTTTTTGTAAAGGAGAGTTCAAGCCTCCCTTTGTCTCTTTGCTCTCTGCCATCTGCCATGTGATGATACAGTTGGTGTATCTCAAAAATCATATTCTTCTTCTTTCCAATTCCTTTTCTAGTTTCTTCTAAATTGGTATCTTAGCATTCCTTTCTAAGATACAGTTTTTAGAAATTTCTATGAATGCACAGAAATATTTATACAAATAAGTATCTGATTGAAAATCTTCTAGATACCTTTTCTACTTTTTTTTTTTTAAAACCCTTTACAATGCTTCTTTCTGTTCTTTAATAATATTAGAGACAAGTTGTGGGTATTTAACTAAAAGAGCTCTGTTTCCACATAACCCTATTATTTTTGTTCTGATAAATGACCCCAAATCTAACTTTAATATCTCACTTCTGTATTAGCTAATTCCCTTTACAAAAACATGGGAATCTCCTTGGGTCTATCCCAAGTCAAGGTGGAGGGAATAGTTGACAGAAAAATGAAGAGATCACAGTTATTTAACTTCCATGAGAATTTAAAGCAAACATTTCTCAACATGCAACTCTAACTTAGGAAATCTTCTTGTTACTCTACTAAAATTTTATAAATTTTGATAATAAAACATTTATAATTTGATTAACTGTAAATTAAAAATATATACTCAATCTATATCAAAAAGATCATTTGTGTTTTAGATTTTTATTATGTAGCAATACCTTTTTTCCTCTATATCAAATCTGTTACTCTTTTCTTAACTATACTTCAGGTTTTCAATATGCATTGAGTTCCCATAAGGCATTAGTTAGAGACTATATCTGTGGACACTCTTTATGTGTTGGTATCTGAGCAAAAGTAGAAAGAATCCATCTAGAAATAAAAATGTGCATGAAACTTGACAAGAGGAATTGCTCTTGCTGCAAAGATATAACTATACCTTACCTAGCCTATTGTTCAAAGAGGTTTCAGAATGAAGGATCATTTCCAAAATGCCACCGTATTTTGTCTTTTCCCAAGAAGGTTCGTAATAACCTACAAGTGGATCATTGAACAAAGAAGTACCAAACTTCAGATAATTCCTCTAAGGTCCTTCAAACTGCAAGTATGGAACATTTTCATGACTTGTGATAGCCTTAGCTGTGCAGATGCTTTTTACCTTAGTCAAATTCCAGTTATTTATTTTTGGTGTTGCTGCAATTGCCAGGGGATCTTCTTCATAAAATCTTTCCCCAGGCTAATATTTTCAAGCATTTTCCTCACACTCTTTTCTTGAATTTTTATTGTTTTATTGCTTTGTGTCTTAAATTTAAATCTTTTATCTAGCAAGGATCAAATTTGGTCAACAGTGAGAGATGTAAGTCCAGTTTCAATCTTCCACATGTGGCTAACCACAAGCAAATGCAATAGACAACCTGTGGAATGAGAGAAGATTTTTGCATGTTATGAATCTGACAAAGACCTGATAACTGGAATCTACAGAGAACTCAAGTTAATCAACACAGGAAGAGCAAACAACCCCATTTGTATGTGGGCAAGGGACTTGAACAGAAACTTCTCTGAAGATGATAGATGAATGGCCGACACACACATGAAAAGAAGCTTATCATCTTTAATCATCAGAGAAATGCAAATCAAAACCACTTTGAGATATCATTTATCTCCTTTAAGATTAACCCACATCACAAAGTCCCCAAACTGCAGATGCTGGCATGGATGTGGAGAGAAGGGAACACTTCTACACTGCTGGTGGGACTCCAAACTAATCTAACCTTTTTGGAAGGAAGTATGGAGAATTCTCAAAGAATAAAAAGTCAACCTTTCACTTGATCCCACAATCCCATTACTAAGCATCTACCCAGAAGAATAAAGATAATTTTACTTCAAAGGCATTTGCATCAGAATGTTTGTTGTGGTTCAATTAATAATTGCTAAGTCATGGAAGCAATCCAAACACGCCCATCAACACATGATTGGATTAACAAGCTGTGGTATAGGTATGGAGAACTGTTCAGTCATGAGAAAAGATGGAGACTTTACAGCTTCCATGTTTGCTTGAATGAATTTGGAGAACATTATACATGTAAAGTACCTCAGGAATGGAAAAAAATTATATCCAATGTACTGAATACTAATATGAAACCAATATATAAACAATTACACACTCTTACAAATGATAAAACAGAAATATAGCAAGGGGGTGGGTGATGAATGGGTAAGGAGGGCCATTGGTCTAGCAAGGGGGCAGGTGAGGAGGGCGTCTGGTGGGAGGAGCAAGGACATTTGGCAACATCTCACCTAATGTGCACAAAGCTCGGGTGCTCAGCCTGCCCCCTGGGTGAGGGGGTCTACAACTTAAATGTTACCTTGGAAGTAAGAATAATATTGCCTAAATATTTGTACCCTTATATTAATTTGAAATTAAAAAAAGCCTTATGATCTTGATACTACTATTTAAAGATACAGCTGGAGCCAAATAAAATAAATTTTAGGCAATATGTCTAGAAGATGAACATTTTTGTCTTGCTTTGTTTTCCTTATTTTATTTCTTAAAATTTATAGTTTTCTTTAATGTATATTGCTTAAAATGTGTATTTTTAAATGCAAATTATGGTGTGAAAAGTCTGCTTCATTCATCACCATATGATAAAATTTCTATAAGTAAAAACATAGTTCTCTTCATTTATTCCCACCCAGATGTGCCACTTATAATTTATCAACTTTTTAAAAAGAAGATACAGTTTTACTTACTGATTATGTTACAACACAGATCAACCTAGATTTGGGGTATAATATAATTACGTGTTTCAGATAGATTTAATCTGTTGGTCTGAGATAGTACCTCCTTCTAAAGAGATACCATTTTAGAAGAAATTAGTAAAAAAATTGGAAGAAAACAGTATGTTTTAGAAATACACTAATCATAAATGAACAAAGCTCACTCTTACCCTCTCAAAGTTTGCTGTAATAGGGAATTTGTAATATCTTGAACAGGTACAGTGCACACTATCTGGGTAAGGGACACTCTTGTAACTTTGATTCAAACTGTACAAAAGCAATTCATGTAACCAAAACATTTTTACCTCTATAATATTATAAAATAAAAAGATTCTGGTTCCTTTGAACTCCATAGACATAAGCAAACATTCTGTTATGTTATACATTAGTGTACTCATGTTGTATTGGTGTGATTACCATAAAAGTAAATTACTAATTTATGCAGTAATACAGAGAGCTCAGACAATTCTAATGAAAGTTTATAACTGCATATTAAGATTCATAATAAAATTCTTACAAGGTCATGGATATAAAAGTTGTACACAAACCAATGAACTATTTGGGAGTACTTATCCATTGAAATCACGAATTAAAAGAGCAAACACTCCTGAGGTCTTCAGAACAATTGTGACCTAACAGTCTAGTCTGTGGGCATGATGTGTATCAGGTGATATCCTGTCCTACGATTTCCAGTTCAGTTCACCAGATCCCTTCAGCTTCAAGTTTAACTTAACCCTCTATTAGGTTTAGGAATCCTCAGAATATTAGCACAAACTATCTACAAGTATATAAACTGTCCTGCCTTGTCAACCATTCTAAAAATGCTGTTCACAGTCCTAAAATTGTATTTTAATAAAATACCATAATATGGCAGAAAAAAATTCAGAGTGCTCAAATTAAATTCTGAAATACTATATTGTTTACTAAAGACCTATATGAGCTTGGAGACATAATTTTACCTCCAGGGTCATCTGTGTTCTCATTTCCAAATTTTAACTCTTAAAGGTGTTAAGTGGCTTATACCAGAGAATCTACTAGAAGTGACTAAGGTAGTGCCTGGAACCAAGCCTCCACACCCTGCCTCCTGCTTCTGTCCCTCCCTTTCCGTTCACTTGAGCTTATCTCAGGCTGTCCTCCCATATCTGGCTGATCAAAGTGTCCCAGGCTTGTCTTTGCAACTGGAGATGGAAACAGACACTAAGCTAAATAAGACTCTTCCACTATGCTTCATCCTTGGCAGAATCCATTTAAATTGTTGGTTTTATCAAATAATCATTATAGTCAATGAGTTGTCTAATGCACTAAAGCAAAGTTAAATAACTGTCAACTGGCTCAGGACAGTCTGGCCCTCTAAGTGATGACAGGCTGTGATAGAATTTCTCATTATATTTGTGAAATAACATTTCCAGCAAAATCTTATACACTCATGAGCTATATATAGGAATAACTCTAAACCAAAGCTCTGTACCAGGTAAGATAATGCTTTTGATGCACTTAAGCACAATGCTTGACAAATAAAAATGTTCTTAAAATGTCAGGTATAATTATGATTATTAAGTGCTCTATTTCTTATCAGGATAAGCTAACCTATGTGAAGCCAATACTTAAATTTTGATATTTTCTATATATTAGAAAAAACACGGAAAAGTTGTAGTTACAAATCAATGTTGGATATGGCACCATTGTGAAATTATGTCACAATTGAAATTGTTTATTCATAGTTGTTTAGCATTTTCAATTTTTAGCATGACTTGAAATCAAGGCATGAAAGACCGATAACATGCTCCTATTTATCATTATAACAAAAGTCCTATGTTGTAAGGGTTCCCCCCCCCTCCACCCCTTTAAAAAGATTTTATAGCTCTTCAACTTTCACTACACATCTAGAGAAAATAAGAAACAGTGAATGCTTTGGAATGCCCAGACACCAGTCTAAGAGAAAGTCTGGCACATTATGGTAACAATGCTTTTATTATAAAACATTTATTTGTGTTTTTAAAATGTCATGAAGGATAGAGCAGGGAGTCTTTGATAGAGTAAATCGGTTATCACATTACAAAGAATTTGCCATTTGAAGTAGAAGGAGCACAAAAAAGGCAAGTGAACGTTCTACGTAGAAAAAAAACAACACATTCAAAATCACAAATGTGTGGAAATCAGTCAAAATGAGAGCTTAAATGTGGTAAGAAATAGGTTTGAAACAGGTTATGCAGGACTGGTCTTTAGAAAAAGAGACCAAGGTAAGTCTTTATAAAAGAAATTAATAGTTTTATGTGTAGGACATTAACTCTCACACCAACATGGCAGATTAACTGGAAAAAAACTATGCAATTTGGGACTTACGGTTTTATCTTAGGTAAGATAAAAAGCTTGGGAGTCATCACCCCTATTCTGGCAATAAGAAAACTGAACAAATAAAAAATAAATGACTTTTCTTGGACCCATCAGGTAATTGAGGTCATAACACACTGGCAAATACAGAGAATCACAGCCACCCGACCAACATTAGCTTACTTGGCATAGAAAAGAGTGTGAAACATAAAAGGTAATTTTCATGAAATGCTGGAAATGTTGGCAGCTTGAGAGGGAGAAATTGTTGGGGATAAGTTTTAGTGATTCCCTCACACTTCTATGGAATTTACTTTTAAACAACACATGCTCACAGTGCAATGCCACTAAAAAACTTTAGTTTGTACAAGGTAGGAAAAGGGATTTTTAAATAGGTCCAGAGTTTTTTCGATAGGAGGCTAATACGCTAATCGCAAAGTGTTTACCAGAACCTCATCTAACCTGGAAGATGGACAGTTATCCAACTCCAGCCCTTTCTAGCCTTCCTCAAACAGCTTAAAGAAAGAGGGAAACTCCGAGAAACTGTCAAGGTCAAAATTTATGAGCACAGGCCCCTTGAGAGCCTGAGATTAAATACTGAGCTTATTTGTAGAGCACGGCGCCTCTCCCTGCATACCTCTCCATGACACTGACAGGGTTCCCGCATAATAGCACAGAGTTATAGCTAATGGAATTGCAAGTCACAGCTAATTAAGAAAGGAGTTCCTAGGAAAATGCAAAGACCAGGGGTAGAAAGTGGGAGACGAGGACTGCTAAAAGGAATTCTAGCTCCTGGCAGCTACAACTGTAACAAACATTAACCATCACCAAACCTCTAGCCATATTAACATAAAACCTCACAATGAAGCTTATTTACCTCAGTTCCCAGACCTGATGCGTCACATCTGGCCTCCAACAAAAAATTAAGGTCATGACTAGAGGCAAGAAAGAACATAACCGGGAAAGAAAAACTAGGCACTAGAACCACACTCAGATGAAACACAGATGGTGGGACTATCAGGTAGAGAATTAAAAACCATGATTATCAATATGTTGAATAGGCTCTCCCAGATGAAGCAGACAACATGTAAGAACACATGAGAAATGTAACTGCAGAGATAAAACTTCAAGAATGAATGAACAGCAAATGCCCAAAGTCAAAACACTGAAAACAGAAATATGGTCTTTTAGGGGGTCATCAGTAGGCAAGACACTGCTAGAAAAGAATCTGAGAACCTAAAAACAGATCAAGAAAAACTTCCAAATAGTAAATAAAAAGAGAAAAAAACAAAGGATTAATCAGAACTGAATATTCAACAATACCACAAAGGAGAAAAACAGAAAGAAAGCAAAAGAAATATTTGAAGTGATAATAGCTTAGCATTTTAAAAAAATTTCTTTGTAGGTGTAAGAAATTTGGAGAATACTAAGTAACACCAGTATAAAACCATCTACACCCCGGCATGTTGTATTCAAACTGCAGAAAACCAAAGATAAAATCTTGTAGAAATCCTCGGGCAAAACACCTTACCTTTAGAGAAACAAAGATAAGAAAGACATTGGAATTGTTATCAGAAACCATTTGAGCAAGGAAAAAGAAAATGAATTGAAATACGAAAAGTGTTGCCAAAACATCAACCTAGTCTAAATCCAGTGAAATTATCCTCTAAAAGTAAAAGATAAATGACCACTTTCTCACACCCAAAAGAACTGAGAGAATTTATGGCCACTAGACCCGCCCTGTAAAAATATATTACAAGAAGTTCCTGAAGGAAGGAAAATGATCTAGATGAGGAAATCTATTCCACGTAATAAGAAGTTCTTCTGAGAATAAATACATGAAGGGGAAACAAAATGCTTCATTTTTCTTGTCTTTAATTGATCTAATCGAGAATTTTGTTAAAAGTAATAACAGTAATAATGTATTTGTTGGTTATTATATGTGAAAAATGGAACAAATGAAAACATGACATGTGTCCAGATAGACAAAATGAGAATTTCTCTATTTTAAGAGACCTACACTGTGTGTGAAGCTACACAGAGTCATGTGGTAGTTGACTTGATAATTAAAATACGTATTGTAAACTCCAGAAGTAACACCCTTAAAAAAAAAAAAAAAAGATGTATGATTAATATATTAAGAGAGGAGATGAAATAAATGATATGAAATCTCTGATTAAAAGTAGGGATATCGGAAAAAGGAGGAAATAAAATAAAAAATAAATGCAACTAAGAGAAATCAGTTAAATGTCTGGTAAATATTCATCCAGTTATATCAGTAATCACTTCAAACGTGAATGACCTGAATACACCAATTAAAATCCAAAGCTTGTCAGAGTGGATAGTAACAAATCCAGTGATATGTTAAGAGAAACCTACATAACAGTGAATACAAAGGAATAGAGAAAGATTTATCTTGCTAACAATAAAGTAAAGGTAGAGTAGCTGTATTAATTTCAAACAAAGCTGAATTCAAGACAGGAAAACTCATGAAGGCTAAAAAAAATCAATATTATACACCGAGAAATGAATCAAGACCTTAAGAAGACAAAAAACTTCTTGATATTTATACACCTACCCACAAAGTAACAAAATACATGACGCTGTATAGAACTAAAATGAAATGTAAACAAATCCCTTATTGCGGCTAAATATTTCAATGTTCCTTTGCACTAATTGATACATTGAGCAGAGTGAGGTCAATAAGATACTGTTGAACTGAACAGAGGCATCAACTTGATCTGATTGACGCTAATAGAAAATTCCCACCAACAACAGCAGAATTTACTTAACATCAAGCTCACAGGTTGTGTCCAGTGATCTGGACCACTGGGCCAAAACACACCTTAATAATTTCATATCATTACTGGCAACTGTGAAGGGCAGTAATTGTGTAATGTATGTCTTTGAATCACAATGGATTTGAACTGGACATCAACATCAGAAAGAGAGCTAGAAAATCCCAACATATTTGGAGATTAAACATATGAATCAAGATCATTATCAAGACCTTATAAAAATAATTTTATCTATATTAAAATGAAAAGAAAACACAAGTGTGTGGGATGAAGCAGAAGTAGGGCTTATAAGGCCAATTATAGTATTAAAGGCATATGAAGTCAGAAAAGTTTGTGACCTCAGTAAAGGTGCTGCTTACCTCACTGCTGAGTATCTCTACAGCCACCTTCAAAGTGCTCCCCTTGGCCATCTGGTGACTATAGTGATATTCGGCAAAGAGGTAGGCAGCACTTTTCCTGGAGTAAATTCAGAAACTCAATTATCAGACCTTGTTAGGATGACAACTCTGATGACCATTCCAGAATGAGTTCCAAACTGCTTTGAAGGGTGGACTAGGTGCTGGTGTTAGTGCACAGCTCCTCAAGGGGAGTGCCTTGAACCTGACCATAGTGATATTCAGGAGACAGGTATGTAACACTTTTTCCTCAGACAAGTTCGCGAACTTAATAGTCAAATTTCATACGTACTTATATAATTCATGTAATTATAATTGCTTGATTTTAAAATTTTAATTTTATTTCTGAAAAACATGTTGCTTTAAAATATCATCTGTGCTCTCAAATACAGATGTACAGATAATACCTTAGATAATTATTTATGTTGAGCATATGTGGCAGTTTTCAATAAGCAAACTTACATGGATTTTTATGGATTTATTTTAGTGTTATTTAGTTTAAGAACTTCAGAGGAACTGTAAAACCTGTACTTATTTGCAAAAAACTCAGAAATTTCTCCCCAATTATAACCTTAATAAAAATAATATTGGAAAGAAATGCTTAAAAGATAAGTTATTTGGGGGTGAACAGCACTGTGTAAATACAACATTACACTTTCAACGATCTAAGTGAATCTGATATTCTTCCTTTTTGTTCATCAAAAGATTTTAGCAACAAATTGTGTACTCTCCAAACTGTTGGTTCACTGAGCCTTTCTAGAGCACCTATTTGTTTAAAAACCAGAGAAGTGGATGAATAAGGCACGGCGTTCAACAGAAGGTAACTCACTATATAAAGAGAAGGAAAAGCCACGTGTAAAACCTTCTGTATGATACGTTGAGTACCATAACAGCAATGGGAAAAAAAAAAAAAAAAAAAAAGATTAGAAGCATAGAATACAGGATATTTAATCCTGATGTTGTGTTTATTATACAGGCATATGTTTTTTGTGATCATGTGTGTGTTTACGTGGAGAACTTAGTATGAATATTTTATTAAATGGATAGACTTGAAATGAGCTCTGACAGGTAAGTTAACTTTCTTCAAGATCCCTGAAGGCTGAGCATGGGGATACCTGAGCCTGCAGTCCCAGCTGTGGCTACCAGGAAGGCAGAGGCAGGAGGATTGTTTGTGCTCAGAAATTCAAGACCAGCCTGGACAACATAATAGGATCTTGCTTCTAAAAAAGAAAAAACATATATAATTACATGTCAGGCACTAATAGGTAATGAAAGAGCAAAAATATAAAGGAATATATAGGATAACAATGCTTGGAAAATGTTGGGAATTCTTAGGACTAGAGTGCAGACGTGTGACAGGGAGGAGTTGAAGATGAGGTCCAGAGCACACTTTGGTGTCAGATCTTGGAAATCCTTTCATAGCACAGTCAGGAAATGTTTACAGTCTTACAGAGGCTGGGTGTAGTGTAATCCTAGTGCTCTGGGAGGTGGTGGCTGGTGGAGCTTGACTTCAAAAGCAGAAACCAGTCTTTACTAAAAGTAGAAAACTTAGCCAGGCATTGTGGCAGAGACCAGTAATCCCAGCTACTCTGGAGGCTGAGCCAGGAGGATTGCTTAAACCCAGGAGTTGGAAGTTGCTGTGAGCTAGACTGACATCATAGAACTCTTGCCTGGAGCAACACAGTAAGTCTCTGTCTAAAAAATAAAAATTAAAAAAAAAAAAGTAAATAAATAGGTAAATAAAATGATACAATCTTACAGAGAGTCACCATTTATACTTCCCTTGCTTAAAATGACTGCTGATTGTGAGTTTCCAGTCAATTTAAATACTCAACATCTAAAAGGAAACATAATCTTTGTCCTTTTGCTATATTGTAACAGTACTTACCTCTATTATGGTACCTAGCCAATTTTTTTTTTTTTTTTAATTTTCTCTTTATAGATCAGCCCCGCTCACTACTCTCTGAACCTCTTAGGGGCAATAACTAGGTGTTTTATTTTTGTTTTCCTAGTACATTGTCACAATTTCTGACACACATGGAGTGTGAAATGTTTCTGCTGCAGTATGTTTAGAAAGAATGAATTAGGGTTTGGTTGATACATAGCAAATAATTATTGAGTGTTCAATGGCTCTCGTTGTTCAAGAAACAAGAGTGGGGTGACTGCAGCCTAAGATTCTGACTTGTGTCAGACAGAAAAAGATAAGACAACAGAATAGTTGCCGCGTACTCATCTCTCTCGCCTACAGTGTATGAATAATAATGATTTTGTCTATGAGGACATGAGAAATGTATCTTGAACAGATGCAGGCCTTCTTTGATGTTTACTCACTTAGAATATAGAGTGGACTGTTAGTTTATGTTTGATAAATGAATGACAGAGAGAATAAACAAATGGCTGAGTATCACACCCCAGCTTCCAATTTCAAAAGCAACCCCCCAAAACCGATTCATAATTAATTGGTTCTTCTGGGTCTTTACATAGAAATTCCCTATTTATTCCCTATAACTCTTTATTTTTTCCAATAACATTTGTAAGATACATCCAATCTGTTCATTAACATATTTAATCATCTTCCTGTATTAATTAATGAAACTTCCCTGTATTCTATTATCCCGTATTTATGACTGAAGTATTTGACCATCCAGTCACTCAGTTCTGAATTGGTGAGCAGAATATATCATACCCTATTTCAATATTTTAAGACACACAGTATTGTAGAATATTGAATTTCATGAAAGTGGCAATGCCCATGAAATGTCCATTTAAATTATGCAAATATGTGACTCCGATAAAAGCACGCTAACACATTTTGGAAAAAGTGTTGGAGAAATGTGGCAGAGCTTCTTTTTGAAAAATCACCACATCAAAAGTAGCCACAGCAAAATGAAAATTCATATAACAATCAAGGAATATTAAGGGGGAAAACATGGAATATTTTTGAAGCCAAATACATACAATATTTCTAACTCATGTTTAGATTTTTCCATGTGCCTATTCAAATTCTATTTGAATGGAAACGTGCAAACTATATTTACATGATCTATTCCAGATACCAATCTAATCACTATATTTATGATTATGAATGAAGCCCATTTCTTTCCTCAAAAAGGTCACAGTACTATTGAAATGAAAGAGACAAAAGGAAATAACCCATTTGATACAATCTCCACTCATTTTTCTAAGCCCACTTCAAGTGTCACCTTTATTTATAAAGTGTATTTCCCACCCATCTCAAATAAACACACATATTTGCACACCGCTTCCTACAGAAATGCAAAGTAAACGTTGTGCATTATTTTTCTCTGTACCTGCTTACTCATAAAGAAAGCATTTATAAGTGTTATGAGATGACTTGGTCATAAAGTCTTTCCTCCGATGGACTATAATTAGAATAGGAGGAAAGAATTGTAGTAACTCCTTTGCTTTTTTTTTTGACCCTCACTTTTTCAGTAGATAAGATGAAGTGAGCAGTGTCAGCAGACTCACCTAATTTTTAAGTACACTTTTCTTTAAAGAAGGAAAAGATTAATTTTAAAGTTTGAGAAGAGTTTCAGGGCTTCTCCCAGCTTTAGTAGTCTGTTCGTGGGCATCTTTGGCCCCTGGAATCCTGCTTAGTCTTTTTCTATGATTTGTCTAGAGTATCCATTATCACCCACCATCAAGGGTAAAATCCTGTGAAAATTATATCTTCAAATGAGCCAGAACAAACCCAAGTTATCAAATATAATTTAAATAATGAACCTCAACATTTTACATTTGAATACTTCCCCAAATGGTTGCAATTTATTAATGTCAGATTAAAGGGCTCCATTCATTTTTCCTATTCAGTAAAGAGACAGTTAATGAATGACGTTGGCTTGGCCAGGCTTCTGATGAATGATTCTGGGCGTGTGTAGCCTCAGTGTGGGGGGCTCAGCTAATGCCAGCAGACTACTGACGTGCTTTTCATCTATGCAGAATATTTCTCTTCTTGCAACTTTTGGCTAATGAGATGGTAATTATGTCATCATGAGGTTGACAGAAAACGCTGGGCTTTATGGCCATCTTCTCTAAGTGCCAGTCCATGAACTAACACGTGACTTCCTATCTTCTTTACTTTTCTTGTCACGGTTGCATTATTTTAAAGAGACTTTGATAGCAAATAAAAAAAGATATGGGAAGACCTGGAGTTGCTTTTGAAAATTTGGATGCTGAAGAAAGCCTAGAAAAAAAACACCTGCCAATTATAGTGTAACAACTGACGATGATGAACACTTTAGTTTAATTTTTTAAAGGATCTACATTTACCCATATCAAGAAACTTCAGAAATTTGATATGGAAAGATGTTCTTAAAGTTTTCAAACATGGGAGCGTAGTCCTGATTTTTTATGCATGACAAGTGCGAACATATTTGCATGGCAGACAGCAAACTAACTTCCAATGGACGGTTAACTCTGGGGGGACACGAGAAGGTGAAAGAGGAGAGAGGTTTTCTAGTATGTATTTAAAAATAGAGACTAGAAGTAAAAACACAGTTGATTCAATTTGTTTTTCTTTTCAGAAAATGCAACTGTATGCTAGTATCAAATTGCTTTAATGTGGCAATTCTTGGCTCTGAACACTTACCCTAGTGCATTAAGATACTGACTATATTGTTCCAATTCCCCGTCTAATGCATTTCTCTTTTTAAATGTAATTTTTCACTGTTATCAGTGTGATACGTGTACAAGGAAGTATAAATTGTACTACAAGTCTGATAATGAAAAACAGCAATAACCTGACCCACCTCTTTCTGACAATTTCTGTTCCCTGAAAGCTGATGCTTTCAGTGTTTTTAGCTATTTATCTTGGCATTTACACCGTATTTCTAAGTAACAGTTACACAAATATTTCTTGCTTATTGGGTTTAGATGTTATCTAAGAAAAAATATTTCCTATAGAAAATAAGATTTACCCCTTTCTCTTTTCTTTCTCTCATTCCGGCAAGGATACCTATTTTTTTGTCATTATGTGTATCACCATAATAATGATAATGGTTGTGTAGAAAATGATTAATATTTATTGAAGTGATTTTGTGTTTAACCAGTCGTCAAGCTAAATACCTAGTGTATTTCCTCCCCTTACAATCTTCAAAAAAATTCTTGTAGAGAAAGTATTGTTATTTCTGTTTTGTAGACAGGGCATAGATTGAGGGATATCAACTTTCTCTTAATAATACAACAAGACATTGGTAGACTTGAGATTCAAACCCATAGGCCCCTTTGTTTTTTTTTTTTTTTTTTTTTTTTTTATATGTGATTTATGTATTTATGATTTAATAAAAATTAAAAAGGGGGGAAAGATCATTTTTTACTTCAAAACATTTCTTTTTTTTTTTTTTTTTATAATTTATTTATTTTTTTTATTGTGGAGAAGGGGCAGGGAAAGAAGGCGGGGGAAGAGGTGAGTGACAGGGTCGGGCCAGTGGCATGGTACCACATTGGCTGTATCTAGGTAGAGGCAGTTTCAGGCCGGGCCTTGCTGAG
>CAUYPK010095564.1:0-39626 GCA_963574355.1 Loris lydekkerianus | reverse complement strand
TTTTCAGCCTATTACTATATGATGTCATTAAGCGATTTTCGGCCAATTTTTGTCTACGAATTCAAATTGAACCAAAGCGCTGCCGAAACAGCCCAAAAAATTAACCAGGCATTTGGCAATGATAGTGTTAACGAATGCACTGTTCAATGTTGGTTTGCGAAATTTCGTTCCGGAAATTTTAGCCTCAAAGATGAGCCCCGAAGTGGTCGATCTAGAGTAATCCAGGACGAGGATTTGAGGACCCTGGTGGAGACTGACCCATCACAAACGGTGCATGGGATGGCGGAAGAACTGGGTGTAAGCTCCCATGTGGTTTTTGATGGTTTAAAACGTATTGGAAAGGTCAAAAAGCTTGAAAAGTGGGTGCCCCACGATTTAAACGATCTGCAGAAATTGTCACGTTTCGAGGTTTGTTCTTCATTGTTTTTGCGCAACCAAATTGGATCATCACATGTGAGGAAAAGTGGATTCTCTATGACAATAGGAAACATTCAGGATAGTGGTTGGACACTGATGAACCACCCAGGCACTTCCCAAAGGCGAAACCCCACCAAAAAAAGATCATGGTTACTGTATGGTGGTCAGCGGCTGGTGTGATTCACTATAACTTTCTGCAGCCAGGCCAGACCATCACAGCAGAGTCCTGTTGTGAGGAAATCAACGAAATGTACCGAAAATTGCGTCAGCAGCAGCCAGCACTGGTCAACAGAAGAGGTCCGATCCTGCTCCATCACAACGCCCAGCTGCACATCTCATAAATCCCCGTCCGAAAATTAAAGAAATTGAGTGTGGAAGTTCTGCCCCACCCACCATACTCCCCAGATCTCTTGCCAACTGACTACCATCTTTTCAAGCACTTCGATAACTTTCTCACCCATAGAACCTTTGCCAATCAGGACCTAGCAAAAACGGCCTTCGTTGACTTCATTGAATCCCGAGCACCCAATTTTTATGCCGACGGAATTAATGGACTTGTGTTACATTGGCAAAAGTGCACTGATTCAAATGGTGCTTATTTCGATTAAATTGATAAATATTCACTGAGATATTACAGTTTAAAGTAGACTCATAAAAACGGACAAAACTTTTGAAATGACCTAAAATATATTGTGTCTTTGATTTGATTCTAAGCTTGGCTGTTAGCATATGTGAAGGCTAGTGATTTACAGACATTAATTTTATATCCTGAGACATTACTGGATTCTTGATCACTTCCAGGAATCTAGTAGGTGAGTCCTTTGGATTTTATAAGTATAGGATCATACAGTCTGCAAAGAGCGAAGTTCGACCTCCTCTGTCCCCATTTGGATACCTTTGATAGTCTTCTCTTGCACTGGAGGGTACTGTGTTAAATAATAGTGGCAAAAGTAAACATTCTTATCTGGTTACAGTTCCAAGCGAAAATGCTTTCACTTTTTCTATCTTCAGTATGATATTGGCCGGGGTTTGTCAGAGAAGGCTCTATCAGTTAAAGAAGTTTCTCATCTATGCCTATTTTCTTGAATTTTGTTGAATGTTTTTTCTGCATCTATGGAGAGGATCATATGGTCTTTGAAAATTTTGAAAAAAATAGGTTTTTTTTTTTTTTTTTTGGTATGAAGCCAGGAAAAAACCCCAAACAGCCAATGCAATTTAATGAAAGAAAAACAAATCTGGAGGCATCACATTACCAGACTTCAGGTTATAATACAAATCCATAGTGATCAAAACAGCATGGTTTTGGCATAAAAATAGAGACACAGATAAATGGAACAGAATAGAGAACCTAATTACTAGGTACCTACCCAGAAGATTAAATCATTTTATCATAAGAACATTTGCACTCAAATATTTTTAGCAGGCCTAGTCACAATCACACAGGTGTGGAAAACATCTAATGCTCCTTATTAAACAACATAATCTAATAGTATATAACCACATATTAACTCAAAATTTAAAAAAATACTTTATTGCTAAAAACTGCTTATGATCATCTGCGCTTTTAGCAAGTTGTAATATTTTTCCTGATGAAGGACCTTGCCTCAATATTGATGGCTGTTGAATAATCAGGGTGGTATCTGCTGAAGATGGCTGTGGCAATTTATTAAAATAAGACAACGGTGAAGTTGGCACAATGCATTTGTAAGGTAAAGCCCCGTTGTAGTTGAGCTTTTTACCCAGGAGATGTGCCATATACCCTCACATTGGATCCACCAAGTGGGAACTTACTGAGCCCCTTACTCCTCTCCCCCTCTTCTTGAATTTAATTGTGTTTTTCTCTCATGTGGGCCTATAGTTCTTAATCTACTGGTTTCAACTTAGTAGTGAGTACATGCGGTGCTCCTTTTCCATTCCATACTTTACTAAGGAGCATTTTCTCTAAATCATCAGGGTAAATACAAAAGATGCAAAGTCTCCATCTTTATTATGGATGAATAGTATTCTATGGTGTGTGTATACCAGTTTATTAATCCATTCACTTGGGTTGTTCCCATGTATTTGTGATTGTGAATTGGCCTGTTTGTTTCTCCAAACAATTACAATAGTAATCACAGATAACTCATCACAGATCACCATAATATATTTAATAATGATGAAAAAGTATAAAATATTATGAGAATGACCAAAACATGGCACAAACACATGAAGTGAGCACATGCTGTTGGAAAAATGCTTGATGCAGGGTTACTATAGAGCCGTCTGCAAAATGCAATACAGTGAAACCCAATAAAACAGGGTATGCCTCCTGGTATACCTCTGTGAGTGCTTGTTTTAGGACTTACTTCACATATACCTAACTTATTACAGCTTTCCCACGTCATCATTCTACTAGCTGATGTAAACTGCAGAAATCTTTCCTCACTTTGTGTTTTTTTCCTCTTACCATTTATTATATAATTAAATATTTCCTTCACATCCATTTACAACCAGATTGGACAGTTAATGATTTTTGTTTCTACTATTAAAAATGATTTAGGTAACTCATAAGAAGAAGGAGAGCCTACTGTTTGTACTCGTGTTTCGCCTCACCGTATTTTCTTCCTGCTTGTGTTCTAAGTTCTCATTTTTTATCTTCCCCTGCCTGTTTAGGGATCTTCCTTCAGCTGCCCTTTTAAGTGAGTTTAGCTGGTGACAGATGCTCTTAGTTTTCTTTCATCCAAGATGTTTGATTTCCCCTTCATTCCTGAAAGAAACTTTTGCTAGGTGTAGAATTCTGGGTTAGCAAGCTTTTTTGTTTGTTTGTTTATTTTATTTTATTTTATTTATTTATTTATTTTAACTTTCAGTACTAGAGAAATGTTGTACCACTTCGTTCTGGCTTCTATGGTTTCCATGATGAAATAGGCCGTTGTTCCCATTGGTTTCTCCTCGTGCACCGTTTAAGGAGTCACTTCTCTCTGGCTGACATCAGTAATTTTTCTTTGTCTTTGATTTTCAGAAAATTAACTATAATCTGGCTTAGCAGGTATTTCTTTGTGGCTAAAACATTTGGAGTTCATTCGCTTTCTTTAATCTGTAAGTTCACAGATCTTGGAAAGTTTGGAGGATTCTGCCATAATTTCTTTAAGATCTTTTCAGCCTTGTCTTCCTTTTCTTTTCCTTCTGGGACTCTGGTAACACAAATACCAGATATTTTGTTATACTCCCATAGGTTCTTAAGGTTCTGTTATTTTTTTCCAGTCTATATTCTCTCTATTGTCTGGATCAAATGTTGTCATTGTTCTTTGAATTTGCTGATTCTTTCCTCTGTCCCTTCTGCTCTGCTGTTGAGTTCAGTAACTGGACTTTTATTTCAGCTTAAGTCTTTTTCAGTTTTAAAATTTCCTCTTGGTTCTTTATATCTTCTACTTCCTTGCTGAGAGTTTTGTATTTTTAAAAAGTTTAAAATTATGTTTATAATTGCTCTTCAAAGCAGTTTTACAAGGTTGTTTGAAATCATTGTCAGGTTTAGCATCTCTAATACCTCTGCCATCTTGGTTTTGGCACCTATCAATGATTTTTTTTTGTTCATTTGAGATCTTTCTGGTGATTCTGGGTCTTATTTAATTCTTCTGTCTTAGTTGATGTTCTTTAACACTGGTCCAGAAAGACAAAGTTGGGGTGGGAGGTATGAAATTTTGTTATTTTCCAATAAAGGTAGAAATCCAGGTTCCTTACCTGGCCTCTGTTCATCCCCAAGGCTGGTCTCTTTTTCACTGCCGGGTAAGGCTGAAATTTCTGGCTCCCCAAGTATTCTCTCCACTGACGCCACTTTAGGGGTGACCTACTTACTGCTGGGTGGTAGTACAAGTCCTGACTGTCCATCAGGCCTTCTCTGATATCACCCCAGTGAGACCAAGGAGAGGTGCTTCATCTGTATCAGGTAGGGGCAGCCATTCATGCTCCCTATGTAGCTTCGACTGACATTGCAGGAGCAGGTGTCTTGTTACCTACTGACAGGGTTAAAGTCCTAGATTCTTACTGCGTCTCATCTCACCTTACACTCTCTTGCTAGTTGACTTCACGTGATCCCAGAGCCTCCCTTTCTACTACATTCACCACTGAAAATTTTCTTTTTCCTACTTTTTTCTTCTCTCCTGTCCCTAAACCCACATATTCAACTCCTACTATAACTTCAAACTTAATGTGTACAAAATAAGACTGTGCTACTCCCAACAAATCAAACTGTATCTTCTTCCAGTTATTTAATCTGTTCCTAATTTGGCGAGAGGCATCATCTATCATCTAGAGGGCCAAAGTAGGAAACTGGGGGCTGATTTTAATTTTATCCTTCTTTGTATTTTTCATATTCAAGCAGTTATCAGACCCTGTGACTTCTAGTGTCTTTTAGCATTTTCACACTGAAGATTGTAACCTTTCCGTGATGTCACCTGGGCAGGGCCAGCCCATCCTGATGTCAGCAAGCTCTTTCCAGTTGCCCACTTCCCCTGGGGACCTTCCCACAGCTGCCAGTTGTGGGGTGCATTAACAGGTGACAGAAATATCTCCCTTTTAGCCCTTAAATACAATTTTAAGAAAGAAATCCTTTATAAGAAGGAAGATCCAAGGAGAATCTACCCAAACCGATTTTTAGAAAGTGGGAGAGTACAAATAATCACCTTTTAATTAAAGATGATGTGGTATCAAGTAGACAAATAAACTTATTGTTTCTATATTACCTACCTATAATGTATGTTTGTATATATTATGTACATCTGTCAATAATAAATATAACTATCCACGTTTTTTATAGATTACATACATTGGATGTTTGTCCCTGGGTCTTGGCACCAGAGCTCCTAAAACCCTTGAAATCTCCTGAATGATGAGTATCTTTTGTATGCTAATGAAATGATCCATGGCTGGGGGCTCTAAGATAGCTTTAGCATGGGGTCTTGCCACCAGAGAGACCATGCCATGGTTAGACAAATGGTATGTTCAGCCTTACTCCCCTACCTTTGGGAGGGGAAGGGGGACTGAAGTTATCAGTGCCAGTGACATAAACAATTATGCTTACATAATGGAACCTCTATAAAAACTCTAAATAATGGGTTTGGGGATCTTTTGGGGTGGTGAACACATTGAGGTGCTGAGAGAGTTGTGGGCCCCGAGAAGGCATGAACACGCTGTCTCACCTGCTGCACACCTGACCATTGCATCTCTTCTAACTCTCTTGAGTTGTATCCTTTGTAATACTCCACTAATAGTAAGTACAGTGCTTTCCTGAGTTATGTGAGTTGTTTAAGCAGATTAGCAAGGAAGGAAGGGGTTGTAGAAATCCCTGAATTTATAGCCACTTAGTCAAAGCATAGATGACTTTGGAATGTCTGACTCCCATCTAATGTGGGGGCAGTCTTATGGGATGGAGCCCTTAGCCTGTGGGATTTGTACTAACTCTGAGTAGTTAGTATCAGCATTGAATTGAATTGTTGAACACCACGTTGGTGTCAGAGAACTGAAATAATTGGTGTGAAAAAATGACAAGTGTTTGGTGTCTGAAAAAACCACAGGGTGGTGCCTGTGGCTCAAAGGCGTAGGGGGCCAACTCCATATACTGGAGGTGGTAGGTTCAAACCCAGCCCCAGGCAAAAACTGCAAAACAAAAAACAAACAATCAAACAAACAAACAAACAAAAAAACACATTTGGTGTCAGAAGTGGTGCCATGAAAAACACACTGAACAATTAGAATTTTTTTTTTAAGTTCTGAAATATTAAAGAAAAAGATAATCAGAGAATGCAAGAGATAGCTAAAGAGAATGGGGAGAAAAAGAGAAAAGATTACTTCAAGAAACAGGTGAAATCTGTTACAACAGCAATTTTCAAATTTTCATAGTCCCTATGACATAAGAAATGAAAAATGAGATAATAAGAAACACTGAAATACAAACAGATGTTGAAATAAAGAAAATATTTAAGAAAAAAAATTTAAGGAGAAAACCTCTATCATAGCAGAAGGTAGAAGAGTTAGAAAGAAAGCTTATACTGCAGAAAATTAAATAGTCTGATGGGAGATAATTTCCACAATTTTCTCAGAATATGGAGGGAAAGAACAATAAATGTAATGCATGTGGAGAAAGGGCAATGAAGAGCCAACTAATGTATAAAAAAAGGTGAACTAGAAATGCTAACAAATGAACAGAAGAACTGAGAGAGAAACACTGTTCAAAGTCATGGCTGGAAAATGAATGTAAATTTTTTTTTCACTGCTGGCATTTCCCCCAGATGAGACAATACACAAGACACTAGGAAAAAAATCAAACAATAAAAGTGGAACTGTGATGACTGGAAAGGCAGTGGAAGCTTGTAGGGCATTATGTAAAATTTGACATCTAGTTCAATTATAAAAATTTAAAGCAAAATGGACATAAAATATCTTGAACCCCAAAGCAATATCCTGTCCTGTGGTGAAGTCATGAAAGTATTCCTTTCAGTGCAGGAGAAGGTAAGTGCACCCACCTTGTTATTCTATTTATTTTTTAATTTACTTAATTTTATTTAATTTGGCTTTTAATTCATTTTTAAAAATATCAGACAATGTCATCAGACAAAAATTCAAAATCTGGGGCGGTGCCTGTGTTCAAAGGAGTAGGATGCTGGCCCCATATGCCGGAGGTGGCGGGTTCAAGCCCAGCCTGGCCCCCACCCCCCAAATAAAAACTGCAAAGAAAAAAAAAATTCAAAATCTGGCATGCAAATATTTAGAAAGGGGAGATAGAATTGTTATTTGCAAATGATATGATTATAAACTGGTAAAATAAAAAATAAAACTGTCCTTCATAAAATTAATGAAGGGGTACAAGGTAAAATAATGATTTTATATCTCATTTCTCTACATTTACATGCCATGTTTAGATTTTTCTATCTGATTACAATGGCTGACTTTCTGAAAAATGGATTAACATTCAAATTAAATAAAACTAAGCAAATTAAACAAGAAATTTTTTAACATTTAAAGTTTTGGTTTTTTTTTTTTTTTTTTTTTCAGTATTGATGCAGTTCTAAATGATATTTTTTCCTTCATCGTTTTTTCAGGGCTGTGAATTCTCATCCCTGTAGCTCAAAATGTATGGTTTATAATTTCCAAATATATTCAGTGATCTTGATTGAAGCAAATTTAAAGACAATATTAAAAATATACACCAAACAAAGGAAGAGTCTAAAGAACTGTTCTAGAAAATAAAATGTATGAAGGAAACATATCAAGGTATGACCTGGGTTATAAGTTGAACTAAAATCAAAACAAAATGGAAAACAACAAACAAAAGAAAACCAAAAAAACTAAACTAAATTAAACAACAAACTATTCCTTGCAATTTAATTTGGCTGCAGGACTTGGGTGAGTGCTCGGAGGAGAAAGGTAAATGCTGAGATCATCTCTTTTGAGCCGCAGGTTTATGTCCAGTTTATACATTCATGGAAGGAACAGGCAGAAAATAAAAAGTGATGCCTATGATATGATACCACCTGCCCCAGGAGTTGCAAGATGTTGTGTGACACTTGTAATCTGACTTCTCAGGAGAGACCTGCAGCGATCTACATTGTGGCCTATTGAGAGCAAAGATGCTATAAAACGCAGGGGGCTGTGTCCCTGCCAGTGTAATATTTATTTATTGCAAGTAAACAGCCATTACTAGGATTCATAAAATAAATAATTAATGGTATTGTTAGCATTTTAAGAAATTAGAAATTGGGCGGTGCCTGTGGCTCAAAGGAGTAGGGCGCTGGCTCCCTATACTGGAGGTGGTGGGTTCAAACCCGACCCTGGCCAAAAACTGTGGGGGGTGTGGGGGAGGGAGAAATTAGAAATAAATGGCCAGTTACTAGTGGTTTTGAAATGGTAATGAATTACCAAGGGATCATTTCCCATTAGTCAAGTTTCTCCATGCCCACAGTTAGTTTTGCAAACACAGTGAAGAATCTGAGTCAGTATTACTCATATATAGGAATTTTTCCACCTATATGAAAGGAAAATGAGAGATTCTTAACTGAAGAGACTCCCTTCGGGCTCTACTCAGGCTAGGCTCTTCTCCCACACCACTGGGTAAGGTGAGCATAAACATCTTGGGGGATGACTTGCCAGTATTTTTTTTTGGGGGGGGGGGAAACACATTCCTTACTGGGAAACAGTTGACAGGATGATTGGAGACAGGAAGGAAATAAAAAGTGAAGATAAAATAGCAGCTTGATAAGGTGAATTAGCTAAATTAGCCTTTGGAATCTAAATATTATCATATACAAAAACCAGGACATTATGTTCCTTTACACCGTGAACTAAATGCTGTTTTCCTTCCCTGTCTGGTCAGTTTGGGAAAGACCAACAGATTGATGGACATGAGACTTTCACGTAGTGTGAAGCTGTGAACCTTTAAAACCCGCCTGGGCCCTGTACCACCTCTAGATGCTTGCGGGTTGGCTTCAATTCTTCTATGTCCACAATAAGCATATATATATTAAAAAATAATAATAAAAAAAAGAACCCCAAGCATGAAGAATTAGTCTTTCTTTTCCTCTCTTTCCCGTGGTCTCTCTCTCCCCTTCCACAGCTGGCCCTCTCCTGACTCCCCACAAAAGCGAACAAAAGGACAGTCTTGGAGCCACAGGTCTCCTGCCCTGGCAGTAGACACATCTGTCACTCAAGAAATATCACCCTGCATTTGGCCAACCCATTGTAGAGTTGGAATGCAGAGATGGGCAGCTGTTAGACTGAGCCAGTCTGGGGAGGAGGTGCAGCCGTCTGTCCAGCGCTTTTCCTTTAAAGGGAGTTTTCATTCTTAACAGCAGAGCTTCCATGGTAAATGTGTCCCGGCACCCATCCCCCCCAAGACACCCCCTCCATTCCCTTTGTCACCTGTTTCAGCATATTTCCCACGAATTCTTATATTTTAACAATCATAGCATCTATGCAAACCTATCTGCTAATGCCAGTGCATCACCACTCACCACCAAAGAAAGCTGAAATAAACAGGCTGGTCCCCAACCTCCTCTGGCTCTGTAAAACCAATTACCAATTGAGCACAGAAGTGCCCAGTGAAAAACAAATAAACAAACCAAAAAACCACAAACCTGGTGGAGCAGTCACATTTGGGGGGGAGTGACAAAAGCTTTTATTTGCTAAGGCCCAGAGCTGAAGAGATTTTTTTTTTTTTTTTAAATTAGCAAAGGCACACTGCTGCCTGGGAACACAGAGGATGCCAGGAGCCCCTGGGACTCCCGGCCACTTCCCTCCCTTCACAGCCAGAAAGGAGAAAGCGCTTTAATTGCCGAAGTTTATTTTTTCACAGCAGCCTTTAGAGGAAGACCCTTGGTAATCTGCACTTTGAAGATTTATACATGGCACTTACCAACTCTACTTTTATATATTTGAAATAAAAATAGCTCAGCAGCAATTTGCTTCTTTTTTTACTCTTGTTTTAAAACTCATTCCTCTCCTACCTTTGAAGTGTAGAGAACTCTCTCAGTCACCAGCCTTTTTGGATGGCAAAATGTTAATCATAAGAATTTATTTTCTGTGCTAACAAATGTTTTCCTTGGAGATTTTTTTTTTTTATCGTTTTAGACAGAACTTTTTAAAAAAGATATAAATTAAATCAGATTGTTGAGAAATTTCCCAGGGGAACAACGCCTTCGTTTATAAGATCCTGCAGATCTCTGCAACACTCCAAGAGGTTATAGTTTCTCCCGAGAGAAGAAAATACTCATGGCTAAGACATTAAGTCAAAGAGCATTTTCTTCTAAGGGGATTTTATTCCAATGATATGAAAGGCCAATACGAATAATAGTAATAAAGTAAAAAATTCAAAAAGCAAAATATCCCACACACCTTTGAGAAGGTCTCCTTTCTGCCCAAAGTTTCTGCAAGTGTGCGCTAAAGATGATGAGCGTTTCTCTAGAGCTCCGATCAGCAGATTTGATATATGGATTTAGATCAATTTTTTCTTATGGCAAATCTATATGTTATTCTCCGTCTTCATTTGGCACTATTTGCTGAGTGGCTGTTACTCAGGGGCAAAGGTCGCTCTCTGGCGGTTGAGGCAGCCGAGTAATCTTTTACTCCTCATAAGAGGAGTGTGAGATATTAAATCACACTTGACGTACCTGAGGCATAGCAACTTCATCCATATTTTATCTGCTGTAAATTTAATACCACAGCACTTTTTAAGGTGATGTATTTATTAACTGGCTGGGGATGAGCAGTACAGAAATTCAGTTTGTTCAGGAAAATAAAATGAAGACAGTCTGACAAGTTTATGAAGTAAGCACAATAGCTATTTATTACTTTTTAAACACACAGTTTGCTGAAATGTCTTTAGCAGTGTTTGTTCAATAAATGCATAATGCTTTCTAAATCATCTCAGCTTATTTTTTTCTTTGAATTTTAATAAAGCCTTTTCTCTTAAAGCAATCAGCTTTCTTCCCATTTACTGTGGCTTGGTTTCCCCTGGCCTGGCTGGTGCACATCTTTGTCCCAGGCCACCCGCCCTGTGGAATTGTGGGAGATGGAGTCACAGGTAGACTTGCTGTAGCCAGTCTCCCATCCCCGAAGTCCGCTGATAAACTATTTCCGAGAGACCATGCCTTCTCTAGAGGACAGCTGCTTCTCTCAGTCACTTTGCTTAACTTTTCTTTCTTTCTTTTCTTGCTTTTATTTAACATTTTCTGCATACAGCACTGCAAAATCCTGACAGACTGCTCATGTGATCTGCCAGCCAGCAATTCCTCTCTCTCTGGTTATTTTAGCTACTTATTGAAAAGGGAGAATGAAGTCTGCTCCATTTGTTTGTACAGTCATTACGCCTCATAAAACTTTCTTTTCCTTTCCTTTGTTGAAAGACACAACCTCGAGGACCTCAGTTTTCGCAGAGTGAGGATAGCATCTTTGTGGTTGTAACAGTGGCCTTTTTAGGTTAATTGCAGATCATTTTCATTTGTGGTTTTTGGCCTTCAGTGAACTTGATCACCAGTTAGTAGTTGATATGGCTAAAGAAATCCGGAAGGCTTGCAGGCGTCCTCAAACTTTTTAAACAGGGGGCCAGTTCACTGTCCCTCACACTGTTGGTGGGCCGGACTATAGTTTAAAAAAAAACTATGAACAAATTCCTATGCACACTGCACATATCTTATTTTGAAGTAAAAAAATGAAACGGGAACAAATACAATCACACTGTCTCATGTGGCCCGTGGGGCTGCAGTTTGAGGACCCCCGCTTTATAGCATAACTTTGGGATTAACTTCAGGTCTCCTAATTCCACAGACCAAGATCAGAATAGGGATCCTTGAAGTGTGTTCTAGACCACCGCAGAAATAGCACCTGGAAAGTTTGAATATGCAAATTCTCTGGCCTCATTCTAGACCCTCTGAATGGGAACTGTCAGTATATTAACAAGCCCTCCAGGTATTCCTGATGTCTGTTCAAGTTTGAGACTCAACTCACTGCACTGAAGTCTTGATGAACCACAAATAGATGATCCATTTATAATATTAGTATCTTTGTCTGCCTGGCTTGACACACAGCAGATTTCCAGGAGGATCTAACACTTCAAGATCCTTGGGAGAGAGCACAAATTTGATTGGCTTTAGAAACACTTCTTTGGTGAAGTGCAGTCTAAAGCCAAATACAAATCCTGTTTTGGATTACCCAGTGTATGCAGAATCCTCTCTTGGCTTGTTGAAAGATGACTCAGATTTACTTGAGAAAGGGGGAAGCCAAGGGAGCTAACATTTTTTGAGAGAAAGAACACTGGTATCAGTGGGTCTCTTTAAAAGTGAATTCCTGCAACTTTTTAAATTCTGTGGCGATTTGCTTGCTTGTATTCCTCTGGTCTTCATAAAACATTTACTCCTATAAATAAGATCAGAGTATTTTCAGGAAACAACATTTCAATTTAACTGAGTTTGCCTTGTTGCCCCCTCAATTTGTTTAAAAATAAACAGAATGTATAAATAGGAAATGTTTCCAACCTATCTCTTTATACTTCTCTGGAAGAGCTAATGAATTACCTTCTTAAATCTACCTATTAATGTGTGTATATTACCTTCTGAGGACACCATTCCAAAGTGCCTTTTAATTCGCTCCTTGATTTATTTATTTTTTTTCTTTTCTCTACAGCGTTGGAAGATGCAAATCTCCAGGTTGTGCTGTTGCCTCTGACAGAATGTATCAGAGTGAATGATCACCCTATCAGTGCTGGATCTTACACTCCCAGGAAGTTCATTACATAATCACTTTCATGTTAAGAATGTAGGGCTTTTCTGCAGCACTGGAAAGCTCACAATCATTTGAATTTCCTCCAAAATCTCAGGATGCATTTGGTGTGTGTTGCAATTTAGAACTTAAATGGAGACACAATCTGATGTCTGACCTGAAATGTTTCTTTTGACTATAAAATATGTTCCTCTTAAGAAAACAGTATCCAATGAAAGGTAATGGACTGTGATAGGACTTGGAGAAAAATTAAATGTAAACCCCTGGATCTGTTAGTCCCTTTTACTTCAGGCTAGCTAAGAACAAAACATTTATTTATTCTTTTTTTAATATTCTTAAAGCTTTTAACTTTAGTAGCTGAAGACAAAAGAAAAATTTACCTATTAGATGTATACATACATCTAATGTTGTATACATACATACATACATCTACATGTTGCTGAAAAAATAATTTTCATAATGCATACATCTATATGTTGTTGAAAAAGATATTTTTTAAAATACAATACATATATATAATATATATGTTATATTGCTATACATTAGATTTGTGTGATAAAATATATGTATAGCAATGTTGTTGTTTAAACAGCTGACTGTGACCCAACTACAGCTCTTGAAGTCTATTTTGTCAATCATGATCTGCATTAAAAAACTAAACTGAATAGACAGACTAAAATAGGCTAGAACAGAAAACTGAATACATCACAGCATATAGTAAGGTCAAGTATTACTTCAGTGAAACTTGCTTAAGGGCATGTACTGAGTTGTGATATAACAACACTGATACAGAGAATTGACCACACTCATAGTTATTAGCTTTATTTGGGATTTATTTATTTTACTGGGATTTGCCTGGCATTCTCTAACCTTTAATAACAACAAAATAGGAGCAAAATCCCTGAAAATACATACGTAGTAAGTATGTATCTAAATATTGAAAATAAATAATAAATGGTGTGGCTATGGGGTGTCTAAGCAGAGAACTTAGAGCCACCATCACATACTTTGATTCATTCATTCATTTATACATTAGTTAATCTTGAATGAATGAATCATCTTCCCTGTGCCTCGATTTCCTTACCTGTGAAATGCCACTCATAGTAGAACCTACCTATCAAATTCCTGTGAGGATTAAATGAGTTAATATATGTCGAGCTTTCATACTTAGGATTAGTACTAAATAAAATTTTGTTATTGCTATTTTCGCTATGTAATTTGTGTGTGCTCTGTGTAAGACCTAGTGCCAGGTTCATGGGGAATACAAAACAGATTATGTGTTTTGTTTTCTTTCTGCCTCAAGGAAGAAGCCTGTACCTCAAACTTCTACCGACGCGCGTGTTGCCTTTACGTGGATGTCAAAATGAAGGCGATATCTCCCATGCCTGTTTATTTAAGAAGTATTTTTTTTTTTTTTCTGTGTTCTTAGAAGAGGAAAGCAAAGGAAAAAGTCAAAAGGTTCTAGAAGAGTGGAAGAGAAACAGGAACAGCTCCAGGTTCTAGCAGAGTGGAAGAGAAGCAAGAACACACGTCCCTTTCCACGCTGAGTGACCTTTGTCATGTCTCTTCACCTTGCACAGTTGTCCTCATCTGTGCAGTGATTCCCAAGGTCCCTTCTGCTAGGGACTGAATCGCATCTTTTTAGAATGCATATTTTGAAGCCCTAGCCCTCAGTATGACTATATTTAGAGGTGGGGCCATTAGGAGGAAACTTGGGTTAAATGAGGTCCTAGGGTGAGACCCTAATCTGGCAGGATTGGTGTCTTTACAAAAAAGAAGAGGAGACACCAGGGGTAGGCACTCAGGGGGGCAAGGGCCATGTGAGAATAGAGCAAGAAGGCTGCCAGCTATAAGCCTCAGAAGAGCCCTCTCCAGAAACTGGCCATGCTGGCAATCTGATCTTGGAGTTTGGGCCTCCAGAACCGTGAGAGCATAAATGTGTGTTGTTTAGGCCACGTTGCCTATTGTATTTGGTTATGCCAGCTTGAACTGATAAAGATACTTTCCAAGTCTGGAATTGTAAAGTGGCTGCGGACTGTGGAGACCTGACCATTCCCAGTCGTTCCCTCTCCCTGACTGTCTTAGCTCCATGAGAGTGAGGATCTTCTTTCTGGGATGGGAGTCAGTTCAGAAATGCAGGTATGGACCCTCCTCCCATGCAGATGTGGGTGTGTCCTGGGTTATGATATAACAACAGGGATTTAGAGAACTGACCTTGCTCATAGATAGTCACTTTATTAGTGGGATTTGCGTGGGGCACTCCCATGCACTCTTGAGTTGTCTTCTCATTAACCTTCCTCTAACTTGCTGTTAAGGTGAAGGCATTAGGGAAATTAAAATTGCTTTTCCCCCACAGAAGAACCGGCTGAGGAGAACTTTAGTGCCCTACAATACTTAGAGTTCTGAGGAAAAGACGATGCCTATACTGGGTTGAATAGTGTCCCCTCAAAATGTTCTCTCAGAACCTGAGTGTGAGGTCATTTGGAAGTAGGGTCTTTGCAGATGTAATCAAGGTAAGATGAGGTCGTGAGGAGGGCCCTATTCCAGTATGACAGGTGTCCTCATAAGAAGAGAGAACTTTGGACATTGTCACAGAAGAGAAGCCTCATGAAGACAGAGACATAGATTGAAGTGATGGAGCTGAGGACACTAGGACCTGTTGGTGACCACCAGAAACTAGAAGAGGCAAGGAGAGGTTCTTCCCTAGAGATTTCAGAGAGAGCACAACCCTGCCAACACCTTGATTTCAGACTTCTAGTTCCCAGAACTAAGAGAGAATCAATTTCTGTGATTTTGAGCCACTCAATTTATAGTGATTTGTTAGGACAGCCCTAGGAAACTAACACAGTGCCTGTAGTTAAATAAACTACAAATGCAATCATTATATTTGGAAACAATATACAGTATTTGGCATACATCAATTCTACCTCCGTAAAATTGCAATAATTCCTAAATTTTCATTAGTATCATTGGTATTAATACCCTTCCAACATCCTATAGTGACTGAGGTTTGGAAGGATACTAATGAAATAACAAAAAATGCATGGTTTTTCCTTTTATAAATCTCTGTTCAGATGCCCATTCTGTTCTAAGCGGTATCCTGGGTACTGCAATTTTATATAACAGGGGCACATTAGGCCTGGCTAAATCCAGGGAAGTTGTTTCTATATTCCTTTTCCTGAAAGGTAGAATGGTTAGATTCTTCTCAGACTGGCTACGACTTCGCTGGCTATGACTTTGTGGAGAGTCAAGCTTGCATTTGTAATTAACCATTGCAACAATGAGAGGGGGAAAACAAGTGGCTAAAATCATGTAAGGAGAGTCTTCTTTGCTGTATGTGTTGGATCCCTCAATGAAATTTCAGGTGTCTCCTCCATACTGCTCTCATTTCTCATTTTTGATTCTGAGATGTCAGAAGTCTGGGGCTTATTTACTTACCACTGAGGACCTCGTGCCCATCATGCCGTGGATCAGATCTGGAGACCCAGGGAGTACTGTGGGGACCTTTTCTGTCTAGAGAGAACAAATGCATATGGCAGGCCAGTGGAGAAGATGGGCACAGAACTTAAAAAAAAGTAAGGCAACAGAGTAAAAAAGAAAAAATAAGGCAACAGAGTAAAAAATGTGGGGAAAACCACACAAAAAAATGCAGAGTTGATATAAAATTGTGGGGAAGAGATCAGAGATCATTTCTGCATGTAGAAATTGAGCTGGGCACTGATGAGTGAAAAATGAATCGGGTGAGGTGGGGCTAGCCAGGTAAGTTTGGACCATTTTGGAATGAACTAAGGAGTTTATTTTGGAATAAATGAAGGAGTTTATTCCTTACACTAAGAAGACTGGAATGAAATGGGGAATATAAATGTATTATCGTTTTCAAAGACGTCTCTTGCCCACATGGAAGGGGTGATCGAAGAAAGAGACACGGAAGAAAGTGACATGGGAAGTAGGGAACGATTTTCCTCATGCAAAGTTCTCAAGTTTCTGGCCTGGCATAGGGAAGAGTGCTCACATGAAGGATGAAGTTTAATTGCTACAAGAGCTTTTCTCTCCAAATCATACTTACCAGATACAATTGCTCGATTTTTGAGAATGGGTGTGGAATAAGTTAGACAATAATAAAGTTGCAGCCTGTTCATGGCCAGGCCTTGGTCTGATCCTCTCACCGAGCTGGAGCCCATGCTCTGTGAGGTGGGTATGATGAGGACCCTCATTTACCTGAAGGAGACATTAAGAATCCAGAGCTGGCAGTTGAGTGTTTGATACCAAGGTTGCAGACAGAAAATGACAGCTCCAGAACCACACCAGCCCTCTCTGGTGCCCATTTCGTGAGCCACGTACAGCACAGTCCCCTGTATTCTCCATTTTTCTTTAAACCTTTGGTTAGTGTTCGGTACTCACTGAATCCAGTTCTGGTGGGTGAAAGCCTGGGAATCTGCATTTCTATAAGCCATCTCAGGTGAATATTATTTTTTTTTAGATGAACAGAAGTTTGAGAATGACTGAACTACACTTTGTATATGGGGTGGCCTAGAAGAGACCTCTAGGCAAAGCCATCTTTTTGTCCTCCCCGGAGTGTTTCACATCATGAAACGCCAAGTATCAGACATACAGTGAAATCATTTACATTTCTACCCAGGAGGATTCCAGGAGGGAGATGGGAAGGTTAGAGGAAAATGGGACAAAAGAAGTTGTAAAGGGGAAAAAAAATCTCAAAGATGAGAAAGGCAAATGAAGCAAAGAAATGACATGAATGAGCAATTGAAACGGCAGGAGAGGAAATGTTACAGGGCCCCTGTCAAAGGACGGGAGAAAAGATCAAACATTCCAACATCCTGGCTTCCCTTTGTTCCTCCATGAGCACCCACCATTCTCCCACTTTCTACCTTCTTTACTTAATCGAAGATTATGGGGGTGCAGAGAATTCATATGCCAAAGTAAAGTGGAAGGGGCACCCACCATTCAGGAACGGTTTGTGCTCTTCCCCATTGCAGAAAACGACAATGATAAAAATAGCCTCCTCCCCCAAATAGCGAATGCAAAATACAGCATCAGTTGGCACCGTTCTAATTCCTTTACAATTCATCCTGAATTAGTGAATCAGAATCTCTCGGGCATGTTGAAAAAACCTCCTCGGGTGATTTTGATGTTGGTCCCTACTTAATCATCCCTGGGCTAGATCATCTCAAGGGCCCTTTTTAACTCTGACAAACAATTTTCACCAAGTATTCTTAGTGCAAATGTCACAGGTATGGGGAGAGGGAATTTCATCCCACTTAGATCTAAAATAGAAGGTTCTCAGTGTTTCTGACTATGTAGGCCACTGTTTTCCTCCCACGCCGTCTGTGACACTGTTTGTTTTAAATGTGACCTAATTTCACATTGGGAGTTGCTCCGTGGAACATGGTAATTCTCCCCAGGGACGTTGTGCATTTAGAATACAACGGGATGGACACATTGGTATCAGCTCTGGGAAAGAGAACACGGCAACGCTGAATTCCCCAGACAGCTTGCTCTCCGGTGAAACGGAGAATTACTGTGCAGATTAAAAATAGGCTCTAAAGGGGGAAAAAAAAGTCAAAAAGAAAGTGCCGAGGGAGGCATGAGTCATTTAGCTTTTGATCAGTGGGATGAACTGAGACGTGTCTGTCAGCCCTGCGTGGGTTGCAAGGACCACACAGGTGAGCGAGTGGGCTGCTGAGAGCTGAGGGTGAGGCAGTCAGGGTGACAGAGGGGGGCTGTCTCCAGGGAGGCCCGGAGGGAGGTACTCAGAGCTCCTGTGGCCTTTGAGATCCCAGAGCCCTGGGGGTGAGGCTGTAGGCCACCAGGAGCCTGGACCTGGCGGTGTGGTGGCAGTAAGGGGCTCTGCTCTTGCTGGGAATCATGAGCAAAGGTTCTTCCCTACTTCTGATCCATCTATTTCTCTGAGACCCTGCAGAAGACGTTTTTGCACTGGCCTTATGTGTCGAAAAGGAAAGCAGTTTTGGTAAGAATGATGTCTGCCAAAATGTTTCCTTAGAGGTTTTCTGCTCGCACAAGCTTGGGAAGGCATGTGTGTGTGAATGTGTGAGAGTGTGTATGTCACACCCATGTGCACTTCCTAAGCCTGTGTGTGTGTGTTGGGCCAGTCCACCTCACTGCAGTCCAGAGTGGTCCCATTTCACAGATGAGCCAGTCGAGGCTGCCAGGCTTGCAGTATGGAGGTGGAACTAGAGTGCAGCCCGTGTGCTTTCTGCTCATCTATTTCAATTCTCTTGAGTGGGGCAGCCTCTGAACCTGTCATTTGGGAGGTGCTTGCTTTATGCTGTTGCCCCATGGTGCTTCCATCACTGCTGCCTTTGCAGAAACACAAATAATTCTCATCCATCTCCAACTTTGCTGCAGATTATAGCTCTGGGGATCTTCAACAACACCCCAGGGCCCTGATCAAGTACATTGTGAATTAGTCCAGAATCTCCTGGGGTGGGGGCCTAGGTACTAGTATTTCCTAAAGCTGCTCAGGGGATGGTAAGGTGCAGCTGAGGGCTAGTGCAGCTGAGGGCTCGTGTAGATGACAAACAAGTGGCACTTCCAAAATAACCTTTGTTGAGTGATCAGTTGCCAAGCTCAGTAGATGCTCTGCATGGGACAAGAAAATAATTTCGCTAGACCAAGATTAGGATATAACAGATAAGTTCATTTTATCTTTTAGAAGGAGAGAGGGAAGAATAACGGGAAAGAGAGAGAGAAAGAACAGGGAGATGGTGTGGCATCCCAGAGAAGGAATGTCAGTGCTGTCAGTGGAGGTCATGTAGGAAGCTGAATTTAAAGGGGGACAAAACAGGTAGTTGCAGCCAAATTCACTAGGTATTGTGGATGTTCAGGCTGTGCCTGCTTTTTCCTCCGGCAAGGTTGAAGGCAGACTTTTTCCAGGTGTTTCTCGGCAAGGTTGAAGGCAGACTTTTTCCAGGTGTTTCTCATCCTGAGGCCTGATATTCATCCAGGACACTCAGGAACTACTTGGGGCTGGAAGGAATGAATTTTAAAAGACAAAGGAGCTGGTGAATGTAAAGAGAAGGATTTGTATTTCCTCTGGTCTGCTCTTTGCAGTGGTTTATGAAAAGGAAACTCCACAGAGGGGAAGGGCCTGCTAGCAAGAGAAAGGGAAAGAAAGCAGGCAGAGTGATGGATTCTAGTCCTTACTGGAAAACTATGAATGGATGATTTTTTTATCATTTCACTATACAGACTGACCATCCTTACATTGAGGCTTTACCTTGTGATGGGCACTTGGGAGGTAAAGATGTGCAATTTCTGCCATCTACACTAAAGGGGAGGGGGTTACAGAATGCAAATTTCAGTGTTTCTCACCTACTTGTGAGAAATGTCTCTGGGAGCATTTTGGTGTTTTCTAAAAAATTTTTTTTTTAATTTCATATTCATATGAGCGTATGTATGATTAGGTTACATTATTTGCATTTGTAAGGTAAAGTCCGAGTTTTATTTATTTTTTTATTTTTTAAAACTTTATTTGAATTAATATGAGGGTACAATATTTAGGCTACATTGTTCTCATTTCTAGGGTAAAGAGCCCCTCACCCAGGGGGTGTGTTTACACACCCTCACAATGTGCACAGAAGATGAGATCCCGCCTCCTGCCCTCCCTCTTTCTGCCATACATCCTCCCCCCTCCTGATTCCCTCTACCCCCAAATTGGACTATAATAGTGTTTTCTTGCTCTTAGGGACATGTAATTATTTATATATTGATTTCATATTAGTATGGAGTACATTGGATATTTATTTTTCTGTTCTTGTGATACTTTACTAAGAAGAATGTATTTCAACTCCATCCAGATAAATGTAAAAGATGTAAAGTCTCCATCTTTTTTAATGGCTGAATAATATTCCATGGTATACGTATACCACAGTTTGTTTGCTGATCCATTCATGGCCTGATGGGCACTGATAGGTTGCTTCCATGAATTGGCAATTATAAATTTAGCCACAATAAACGTTCTAGTGCAAATATTTTTGTGGTAAAAGGATTTTTGTTCTTCTAGGTAGATACCTAGTAATGGTATTGCAGGTTCAGATGGAAGTTCTACATTTAGATCTTTGAGAATTCTCCATACTTCTCTCCAAAAGGGCTGTATCAGTTTACGATCCCACCATCAGCGTAGAAATGTTCCCTTCTCTCCACATCCATGCCAGCATCTGGTGTTTTGGGACTTTGTGATGTGGGCTAATTTTGCTGGGGTTAGGTGATAGCTTAGAGTGGTTTTGATTTGCATTTCTCTGCTGATTAAAGATGATGAGCATTTTTTCATGTGTTTGTTGGTCATTCTGCTGTCATCCTTGGAGAAGTTTCTGAGTCCCTCACCCAGGAGTGTGCCATATCCCCCACATTATGCCCATTAGGTAGGACTTATTCAACCCTCTCTCCCCGCTCTTCTTGAATTTAATTTTCTTATTCTCTCATGTGGGCCTTTAGTTGTTAATCTACTGTTTTCAACTTTGTATTGAGAACACAGGATGCTTAATTTTTTTTTTTTTTTTTGCAGTTTTTTTGCCGGGGCTGGGTTTGAACCCGCTACCTCCAGTATATAGGGCCTGTGCTCTACTCCTTTGAGCCACAGGCACCGCCCATTTTTTACTCTTTTTTTGATCAATATAATTTAAGGGTGGCACAGAAGTTTAACTATGGGTTCAAGTGTGCCATGAGATAAAAAAGGTTGAAGAATACTGTTCTAGTGGGACAAATTTGATCAGATTTTCCCACTTTGTGCCAACTATGCTAGAAGAAACCAAAAGAAGAGCAATGTGTTTGCGCAGGGAGAATTACAGGCCCTTACCCAGATTATTATGGGATGGAAGCAATGGTTAGAAGTTCTCGAGGATGGAAATCTTGCAAACCAGATAAGCTGCTGCTTTATTCAGGGACAACTAGATCTTGTTTACAAAAAAGAATTTTCTGAATAAAGGGTGATAGACTGGAGATACGCTTTAGAAGAAAGAATGAATGGAATGAATGGAAAGCACCTGGTAAGGTGACTCTAAAATTTCCTATAGGATGTCTACGTGGAGTTTGAAGTACACACTAGACCTCCCTGTGAAACTGTCCAGAAACAGAATCTTACACATGTCTGCAGCTCAGGAGGTCTGGCACATAGGAACTGGCTTGAGACACTTTAACCTATGTAGGTCAGTGGTTCTTAGACTTTGAAGCAATTCAACTACCTCCAGAGGATCATAAAAGAACAAACTGAATCAGAATCTTTAGGAGTTATTGTGACCCATGCCACCAGGAATTTTTTTGAAGGCAGAAGAGGTACTGAGCTCTCCCGGATAAAAGGAGAAAGAGTGAATTCAAAATGTAGCTGTAGGCTTGGCGCCCGGAGCAAGTGGTTACAGCACCAGCCACATGCACTGAGGCTGGCAGGTTCGAGGCCGGCCTGGGCCAGCTGAAACAACAATGACAACTGCAACAACAAAAAAATAGCCAGGCGTTGTGGTGGGCGCCTGTAGTACCAGCTACGTGGGAGGCTTGAGGCAAGAGAATCGCTTAAACCCAAAAGTTTGAGGTTGCCGTGACATGTGATGCGACGGCACTGTCCCCACGGTGACATGATGAGACTCTGTCTCAAAAAAAAAAAAAAAAATGTAGCTGCAAAGCCAAACCAGCATGCTCCTGAGCACTGGAAGTCTGTCAGTAAAGAATGTGGTTAATTTAGTTCTGAGGGTCTGGTATACTCCAGCACATGGGATGTATCACACACTCATCTTTGGGTGGTGCAAGAGTCCTCGGCTAATATCTGAAGGCTTAAATGTAGCCACTTAAGCTTCCCATGTTTCAGGCAAAATTAGGGATCTCAGAAGCTGACCCTAAAGCATTCAGGGAGAGAGCCAGAGAGCCACACACGACAAGCCCCAGCCTCCCTGGATCCCACTATGTAAAAGCAGGCCCTTTCTCTTAGAAACAATCCCTTTTCCCTGTAGCCCTGGACTTAAGGAAATTAATATTTCTGAAATATGGCCAGAGAACAGACCCTTCTCTGGAGAACTACAAGCTGTCTCTTCTAGCCAAAAAAGGGGGGAAAGGTGAGTAAAATGTTTTTTATTTGTTAACAAGCTTCTTTCAGTCACATACAATGGGCTAGATATCCAGACCCAGGTTTCAAGCTTTTTTTTAGTGTCATTATTTTGTTATCCTTGTAGAATCTATCTTTTGGACATTGCCTGCTGGAGCGCATCAAATAATAATTTGTTTACTCATACACTAATGAATCAATGACATGAAAACATGTCAACTTCAGGCCATCCCTGCCTAATACATGGGAAATACTCAATAAGTGTGTGCTATGGCCTGACGTAGGGGCTCACTCCTGTAATCCTAGCGCTTTAGGAGGCTGAGGTGGGAGGATCTCTTGAAGTCAAGAGTTTAACACCAGCCTGGGCAACAGAGAAAGATTCCAATTCTATAAAAAAGAGAAAAATTAGCTAGACATGGTGTGTGCCTATAGTCCCAGCTGCTAAGAAGGCTAAGATGGAAGAAACACCTGAGCTCAGGACTTTGAGGTTGCAGCGAGCTATGATGATCCACGGCACTTAAGCCTGGACAACAGAGCAAGACTCTATCTCCAAAAAAACAAAAAAGGAAAAATGTGTACTACTATGAATTCAGCCCAATGTCACCATACAGAGTGGATGTATTTTGCACACAAAAAGAAAGCAGTTAGTCCAACAGTCCTATGACAGTTAAAAGGTTTGGGGAAATACTTCAAAGACTTGCTTATAGCACCCTAGAGCACTAGAGTTCCAGGAAAGCTGTGGTGGAAGGCATGTGTGTATACTTCACCCCCCAAAACTGAACACTGAGAATGTATAAGCTCCTCCTTCCCACGGGGACTTGCCAAAACCCCCAGGAAGATATCTGAGCAGCAAGGAGGGGATACTTGTTTTAGTATGGGTAACATAGGTGCCTTAATGGGCTTTAGGACCAAAGCTAAGAGGTGGTTGTTTCAAGGACATATTCTGGAGCCTGAGCTATATCTGGTGAGTCAGGCTAACCTTTTAGGCAAGTGATCACCAAGTGTGGTCCATAGACCATATGCATCAGAATCATCTGGAGAACATATCTAAGTGCAGATGCCCAGGCTGTACTCCAGGCTAGTGAAGCAGAAATTCAGGGCAGAGCCCCAACATCTGCATTTTAAGTCAATTCCCCAGGTTATTCTGACACATCTTACTGTGAGCACCCCTGTCAATTATCCTGCACTCCAGGCACTGGGTGGAGGGGAGGTTAGTTTGTGAATGAAGATAGTAGATCAAGCCTTAAGAAACTACTGAGTCCCCCCAAGAGCCCCGTCTTGTATGAGTTGTCTTGGTGTTTCCCACATTCCCTCTCCCACCATTAGAAGGCTCAGGGAGGTGGCAGAGGGCGCAGAGCCAGGCTGGGGCTCAGACCTTCTGCAACCCAATCATCCTTCCTTTCAGCCTTCTTCCCACAATAGGCCCTCCTCACCCACAGGCCAGCCAGGTGGGCCATGTGAAAACACCCCAAGGTATCTCTCCTCAACCCCCGCCAAGGGTACCTTCCCACTCTCCCTACATAGTGATGTCTTATGCTTCAAGGCACCAGTGATATAGTCACTGCACTGCCTCCACGTTGGAGGCACTCTGAAAAAGGGCTCAGGAGAACATACACCTTATCCAGAGACAGGGACAAGGAAAAATATTGCAAAATGGTGTCCCCAGGCAGGGCAAGATGCAGAGGCACTGCCTGTGTCTAGCCCTTTAGTCAGAGGGAAGAGGATCAGGAACCCCAGTCTCTCCCTCTGCCTCCCAGTGGGTGCCGTGTATCCCACTGACATACACGTCTCAGGCTGCCTGACAATCTGCCCTGCCCTGTCCTTGGTTAATCTTGCCATTGTTGCCCTGAGAGGCAGACATGTTGATGGCAAGAACCCTGTTGCCAGTGCCAGGAGCCGGGTCTGTTGCTGGCCCCTCCAACTTCCAAGTAGAACAAGCCTCATTTGTAAATAGGGTCCAAGTTCATACTTAACTCAGGGGCGGTTGTGAGAATCTGAGAATAGATGTTCGAAAAAAAATGCTTAGAAGGTATAAAACAGACGGGCCTTCAAATGTTTCTTTCTTTCATTTTTGTCATCCAAAGGTTTTTTAAAACTTTCTTTTCTTGCTTATAAAAGTCATACACAGGCTTGGTGCCCGTAGTTCAGTGGTTAGGGTGCAGGCCACTTGCACCAGGGCTGGTGCATTTGAACCCTGCCTGAGCCTGCGAAACAAACAAACAAACAATCAAAAAAATAGCCGGGCATTGTGGCAGGTGCCGATAGTCCCAGCTACTAGTAGTTCCAGCTACTAGGGAGGCTGAGGCAAGAGAACCTGATGCAAGAGAATCACTTGAGCCCAAGGGTTTGAGGTTGCTGTGAGCTGTGATGCCATAGCACTCTACCGAGGGTGACATAATGAGACTTTGTCTCAAAAAAAAAAAGTCATACACAGAGGCTGGCTGTGGTGGTTCACACCTGTAATATGAGCACTCTGAGACACTGAGGTGGGAGGATCACTTGAGCTCAGGAGTTCAAGACCAGCCTGAGCAAGAGTGAGATCCCATCTCTACTAAAGATAAAAAAAATTAGCTGGGTGTTGTGGTGGGCACTTGAAGTCCCAGCTATTTAGGAGGCTGAGGCAGGAGGATTACTTGAACCCAGGAGTTTGAGGTTGCTGTGAGCTAGGCTGGGTGACAGAGTGAGACTCTGTCTCAAAAATAATAACAGCCATAATAATAATTTCAAAAATAAAGGGTGTGAATATTTGAAGGCTCTTTGTGCGTGTATGTATTGTGACCATTGTTATCCCTTTTTCCCAGAGTTGGAAGCTCAAAGACTGAAACGACATGTCATAGATCACACAGCTAATCCAGAGAAAAAGACAGGGCAACGTGCTCTCCATCCTGTGGTCTAAGCTCAACACAAAAGAAAAGGCTCTGCCTTCCTGCAGAGCGGCTAACATTGTAAACTGACAGGACAAACAGCCCGGTGGGAGGGCAAATCTGGAACAAAGGCTGATGCTGGAAGAACAGCCTGGGGCTCAGGGCACCTGGGCTCTTCTGAGGGTTCTTGTGCTGAGTCTAATTCCTCAAGTGTCTTTGGCCTCAGGTTCAGTCCCGTAAGAAGAGTGGCTTGGACTGGGTCCAACACCTCAGCTGCTCAGATATATCACCCTTCCCCCAAAACCAAACCCAGAAACATTTCAGTCTCAGTTCTGCATAGAAAGACCAAACATGTTCATTGGCTCCAGCTTAAGATAGTAACTGTTTGCTCTCTGACCTTAAAATTGATCCAGCTGGATCCCAAAAGCAGCAGGTTGGAGTTAATGACACAGCCAGCTGTAGAAAACAATGACCAAGCCGGAATCTGCCGGAGAGTGTTAGGAGAATGCAGTCCTTTCAAGATCAGGTCAGATGGTTGGGAAACACTTCTCCTGCTGTGTCTCAGCGCCAGGCTCCACTGTCAGCTCTGTAAAGAGATCTCCTGCCCGCCCCAGTCCTGGGGACAGTCACAGGGCATCAATCCCAGCAGTCCAAGGTGCCAATAAACTGCCTGTTCTTTGTGTGCACACCGGTGCCCATAGGCAGCTGCCAGCACTGCCTTTCAGGGGTCCTCAGGGCACAGACAGAACTTGGGAAACTACATCAGCAATTGTAAAATCAAAGCCAAAGGGACAAGGTGGGTGGGGGCCGTGGTTTACCAGATGCTGACACTCAGCCTGCTACTTCTAGAATGCAAGGGTGAGTGCCTCTGTTCTGAGGGTAGGACCGCAGTCCTGGGATCTGTGGGAAGCAGCTCATCCCCCACATCCACATCGCTGTCTGGCCTCCAGAGGCAAGATGAGGATGAACGGATACACATGCCACAACATTTTCAGTCTGCAAAAATGTTTGCCCCTCTGGTGGAAGATCCACCTCATCTCTCTCAGAAAGAGGAATGATGATTTCAGAAAAGAAACCCAGGAGGAGACAGGATGGTCTGTGTAAAGTGTGTACGGCCAGTATATGGGGTGCTGGGAAGCCATGTCCCATAACATATGGCGTTCATTCATACAGCATGTCATTTTATAAACAGAAGCGCATATGCACAAAAGAGCACACTGTTTGCAAGAACATGTTCAAACAAAAAGATAAACACCTGTACATGGTGGCCTAGGGGGAAAGAAAAAGAATAAAGTTAGAGCTGGGCAGTAATCCGTATGGCACATGAAAAAGGGAAGCCTTGCAGGGGTCAATTATGAGAACACACCATGAACTTGAGGGCCAACATTTTTCAAAGAAAGTCCATGAACTTGAGGGCCAACACTTTTCAAAGAAAGTAGGGAAAAAGAGATAAAAGAATGATTTTGAAAGCCCTTGAGTTTGTTTTTATAAAGGGAGGAGTTCCCCCACGTGGGACAGAAGGTTTGGGCCGCCTTCGGTTCTCAGCCCTAGGAGCACACTTGAGTCCGAAGGGGACCCTAGAAAAGACACTGAATGCCTATCTCAGTTGGCAAGGGGCAAGCCAGGCTTTGGGGTTTAAACAGAGTCAGATATCATGAGTAGCCAGAGCCGAGAGGGCTGTGCTGACATATCCTTAATGTGACATCTGGGGTACTGTGGAGGATAAGCGGTCTTGCCAAGAGCTGGAAAGGCAGCATTGGTTGCAGTCAGAGGTGGAGGAAGGTGACTCAGACTGGGCACTGTTTTGGACAAGGAACCAGAGGGGACACCAGAAAGGAAGGAGGGGTGAGGGTATCCATTAAAGGGCTGGGAGTGGCCAGAAGGGAGCTGAGATGCAAGGAACACGATGAAGGGCAAGGAACTGGGCCTCTCACTTCAAAGACTGACGAGAAAGCCAAGACTCAGCGAGAAAATGATTTATCCTGAGATGCATCTGGAACACAGCTCCCTGGCCCCATTGGGCTGCCCAGTTCCATGGTCCTACGCAGCCTCTCTGCTTTGCCTGATGGGCATATCCTGTCCTCCCTGTCTGACCAATGCCCCATCTTTAGGCACATAGAGGGAGCTGGCAAGTGACTTGAGCTTCCTGAGAAAAAATGAATTAAAGATGAGTTTAGATAGGAATCTGACCAGTTATTATTGCCTATTCCTTTCCCTTTCTCAGGTAAATGTTTTTATCCACGGCAAACTTTCTGTTGTCCTCTGAATTCAGGTCATTTCTTCTTAATCCCTTAATTCTAAAAGCTCACTTGTTTGTTGTTCTTTCACTGTTCCAGCCAGGCTTGGTGATTGTCTTAAGAAAGTTCTCCAGTTTCCTGCTGCTGTGGGGATCTGTTTGGCCACCCTGCTGAGAAGTTAGGGTCTGAGGGAGGTGGCTGAGAGCATTCATTTCAGAATGCATGGAGTGCCCATGGGCCCCCTATGCTAAATGTTCACATTTGCCCAATTTTTACAGGCAAGAAAAGCAAGCCAAAGAGAGGTTATGTAAATTTCAAGTTATGGGCAAGCTCTTACAGAGAGTTGGGTCTTACTCACATGTGCCCTTCTGCAGCCCAGCCCAGTGACAGCACATGATAGGGACTCCTTAAATGCTCACCAAGCTGAAGGGAGGGACTGAGCTGAGATCTGCCCAGCTTTGGCTCCCAGCCTGGTCTTGGCTCCACCGGGCCTAAGCTGACCCAGCTTCCACAGGTGACCTGGGACACGCCACAGCAACGTGGGTACTGGCCAGGTCTGCATGTACACCGACTTGCATGGTACAAATTGCATAGCAGGAGCTCAATCAGCCCACACTGGTGGCCCTTACAGCTCTGTTCCTGGTTCCCTTGGCCCTGATTGTCAACTTTTTGTCCAGATATATTGATGTATTGGCAGAGAGCTTGCCACCAGGGTGAGTCATAGGAAGAATTCCAGAAGAAAACTCAGACTCTTAGGGCTAGAAGGGAAGTGAAAGTCATCTAGTTTTAATGTCCACTCTCCTCCCTCCCTCCTCACCCCAAACTCACACACACGTGCTGCTTCTCTGCTCTCACACACACACATATTCTCCTATTTATTTTTGGACCTGCAGGTACATTTCCAGTTCATTAACACGTATTGATTGATTAATGCTAATGTAGAGAGGCTACTCGGAGAGGTCATATGCAGGTGTCTTGGCAACAGCCCAGCTAAGGACCCAGGTGATAGCCAACATTAATCACTAGGCATGTGAGTGGAGATACTTCTATACAATCTACTATGAGAAAGTTCTGAACAAAAGTTATTAGAGCTCAAGGAGAGAGTGATTAATTATTAATGATGGGGACATCAGGGAAGACTTTACTGAGAAGGTGGCAATAGGATGGGCCTTAAAGAATGGGGACTGTCTAGTTTGCCTGTGGATATAATGAGGAGTTAGTCTGAACAAGCTACGACATGACCACAGCCATGAAGGACACCAGGCTTACTGTGGCCAACCAGAGAGATCCATTCCATGGTGACACCAGCTCATTGTAGCCACCCAGAGAGATCTATTCCATGGCTGACACCAGGCTTGCTGGAGCCAACCAGAGAAATTCATTCTCCAGGAAGCCCCACGGTGCTCAGTAGGTTCTCAGTGACCAGCTGAGTTTTCAGTAGTCACTGGATGTTGTTTTCTTGCTTCAGGGATCTTGAACAAGACATTGAGGCTCTCTGGCCAGTTTCCCCGTCTATCAGGGAAGGGCAGAAGACAGGGAAGATGCTAGGGCAAGTGCAATAGGAGGGATTAGATGGTGCTTTGCAGGGTGTGGAAGATTCTGGCTTTGTCTGCTATCACTTGCTCTCTGTAGGGCCTCTAGCTGGCAACTTAGTCTCACTGAGTCTTAGTTTCTTCATCTATAAAGAGAGATGGCACCTACCTCTTATTTATCAATGGAAATCTTTTGAAAAACACCTTGACTACATGGACAAAGATGAGTGCCATGACTATCACCAGGGCCAGCCATTCTGGTGCCCTGGGTATATTAGCTCTTGACCTTGCCCTGAGTGCACCTCCATCCTCCCAGGGCTTCCATTTGAAGTGTATTCTAGTTTCTCTTGCTGCATAACAAACCATCCCACAAAACAACCATTTGGCGATGTCATAAAACAACCATTATGTGGGAGATTCTGAGAGTTAGAAATTTAAACAGGGCTCAGCCAGGATTGCTTATCTCTGTTCCACTATATCTGAGGGGACTGGCATGGTGGCTCATGCCTGTAATCCTAACATTCTGGGAGGCTGAGGCAGGTGGACATCTTGAGCTCAGGAGTTTGAGACCAGTGTAAGGAAGAGCAGGACCCCCATCTCTAAAAAAAAATAGCCAAGTGTTGTGAGAGGCGCCTGTAGTCCCAGCTACTTGGGAGACTGAAGCAAGAGGATCACTTGAGCCAAAGAATTTGAGGTTGCTGTGAGCTATGAGGCCACAGCACTCTATGGAGGGCCACAAAGTGAATTCTGTTTCAAAATAAATAAATAAATAAAAATTTATAAGACTAGAAGTGGACTTAGCTGCTGGGGACTATAAGTAGCTGGCATCATCTTCACTTACCTACTTATGATTAATATTTGCTATCAGTAGGGTTTTCAAGTGGCTGTTGCCAAATCACCTATATGTAGCCTCTCCATGCCAGCACTCCACACAGGCTAGTTTGGGCCTCCTCAGAGACTGGTGACTGGGTTCCAAGAAAATGTCCCAAAAGAGAAAAAAGGAAGTGCATGGAATTTGGATGACCTGGCCTTAGACTATACATGATGTCACTTCCTCCATAATCTAATGCCAAGGCAGTCGTAAGTTCCACCTAGGTTTATGAGGAGGGGATATAGACTCTCCCACTCAGTGGAAGATCAAGATCACCTTCTGAGAGGAGCGTGCAGGATGGGCACGTTGTTGCAGCAATCTTTGAAAACACAGTCTAACACGGTGTTCCTTGACGGTTGAATTCCAGTTCAAAGCCCTCCTCCACACGCTCTCAGCAGCATCCCCTGCTGCCTCTCAGCACAAGCCCACCCATGTCAGCCAGCCTCCTCGCCGTGCCCAGAATATGCCACACTCACCCCAGCCTGAGAGGCTTGACCCCGTTCTGTCCATAGCTCACTCTCTTTTTTCTGATTATCCAAGTCCTATCTCCCAAGGGATTCAGGTTCTGATTTTCATTGATAAAAAGGGAAGTCTCTTAGCAAACATAATCCCTGGGACCTTCTTTATTGCTCTAATGTGATGCCGGCTTTTTTCTTAGAAGTAGTAAAAATTCTACCATGTTGAGAATCACTGGTTCTGAAAAATACCCATGTGGCATGGACCCCCTTCAACTATAATCAGTGCATGCATGCATACTTATGAAATTCAAGTGTTTTATCTCTCCTACACAGAAATAATGGCAATAACAAATTAAAGGCAGCTTGTTTTAAGCCAACAAATGGTGCGGCTGACAACAGAAGTGTAAATATGGCTATAGTTAATGCATTTTTTTTCAGTCTTGCTTCATTTCAGCTCATTAGACCCATGACTAATAAAGGGCCAGCTGGCATCGCTCACTAATTACTCTCCAATTAAATCAGGGGCCAGGCCCCTACCTCCTAGTGTACAGACCCCATTCCCCTAGTGTTCTGGGCATCTAAGAGTACTCAGAAAACACTCAATGGTTGCTTGATTAAAAAAAAAAATAAAAAGAATTAAAAAAAAAAAAAAAAAAAAAAACAGAAACACATGCGCAGCCAAACTATGCATTTCCTTTACGTTCTTCCTGGAGATGTGAGTCCTCACTGAGCACAACAGAAACCATTAACAGTGGGCAGAATTCACACTTTACATAGAGTATACACATCCATTCCCCACTCACAGCCTTGTGAGGCACAGACGAAATGTGTTGTTATCCCCATTTTCATGGTGAGGAAGCCAAGCTCAAAGAAGTTCAGGGACTTTTGCAGAATCAACAGCTTCCATGTAGGGAGTAGGGACTTTACTCTAAATCTCTTCATTCCCTAGTCCAGATTGTTTTCTATTGTACCACCTGCAGGGTAGCTGGCTCATTCACTCATCCAATCATTCATTCATTGATGTATTTGACAAATGTTTGTTTGACACTTAACGTTACACATAACACAGTGCGGGCACTGGGGAAACAGTGAACAAGGCAGAGAGTCTCTACTCTTTTCAAGCATGTGGTCCAAAAGGAAAGACGTCAATAAATACCTAGACAACTATACACATAAGATAGTTTGAGACATGGTAAGTATTATAAAGAAAAGAGAACAGAGTCATGCAATACAGATTGGCCAGAATGGTGAAGGCGGGAAGGAAGAGAGGAGTCCCTTTACCCAGCTTGTCTGGGAAGGCTTCCCTGACAGGGTGGCGCTAGAAGTGGGACCTTAGTGATGGCAAGGAAACAGCCATGTAAAGATCTGGAGGATTGGGAGTCCCAAGAAGAGGTTTCAGCAAGTACAAAGGCCCTGACACAGGAATAGGAATAGGCTGGTCATCCCAGAGGAATAACAGAGACTATCAGGAGAAAAAAATCTTGAGCAAAAGAGAGAACAAAGGGGACCAGAAGGTGTAGGGCCCACCAGGCCATCCCAAGGAGGGTAAAGGGAGCCATGGCCGGCCAGGAAGACCTGGCAGAGTTTGTCTCCCTCCTATTTCCTGAAGGTGCCTGCAAGAATACAGTGTGTGTGGCTTGTTTGTTTTTAATTTGTATTCATTTCCAAGGTAATTTTTAAAGCAAAGTATACCCTTGAGGCCTTCAAAGCCTAATTATGACAACTATGCATATCATTTCACTGTCTTTCACTCTTGCCATCTGTCAATGAATGTGATTTATTTTTAAGGTGCTGCTATTAGTTATGTTAACATGAAATCGCCATTGGTATCCAAATAGTGATCATATTACAAAATTTTCAATGCAGCTATTCAAAATTCCATTTTATTTTTATGATACAGTAATTTATTTTCCAATTATAAAAAAAATTAAACATAGTTGGGACCCTCAGAAAAAATCACCACAAATAAAATTTAAAGGGTAAGATTGATTTAAAAAATGAAGGGCTCAGAGTTGGAAGGGCACTTCTCATTCGCCACGATAAATGCAAGGTGACCTCCCTCTCAGCAGGGTCCCTGGTTGGAACTAGTCCTGTTTACTTTGGGTAGGTCAATTTCTTTCTTTGAACTTGTGATTCCTTTTCTGTTTAATGGAGATTTGCTTCAAAGGATTGTAATGAGAATTAAATAAGATAATGTAAACAGAACACCCAAAACAATGCCTGGCTCCTAACAGATGCTCAAAAACATTAATTTTGTAGCCCCGAAGTCTCAACCACAGCTGGACATCCAGTGGGTATTCCATCAAGTAGTGTTTACTTGCTTCTAAAGAAGAATATCCTAGCAGTCAAAACTACCCATAATTTGGAAATGTGTGCAGTGTGACCAAAAAATAAAAAAAAAAAAGCTACCCATAACTAATGGGTGCTCTGTCAAAGCATCATATCGTATAATTTGCCAAGAACTTCCAATAATAACCTTGAGAAAGTTCTTTCTCCTCTCTTAATCTTATTCTCCCTGTGGATAAGTCAGATGCCTTCTCTGGTCCCTGTCACTTAATTTTAGTTATTCATCATCAAATTTGTATTGAAGTTATATTTTTAGGGTCTATGCCAGGCATTGTACTAGATGCAGTGGTCCAGCATGAACAGGATGGACATGGACCCCACCCTCTGGGACTGCCAGCCCAGGGCGCAGGCATCTCTAGTGCCCATCTCACTATACCATTGGCTGCACTCTGAGTCAGGGAAACTCAGGAACCACTCTCATTCTTCTACTGACAAGGGTCAGAGGTTGTGGCCTACATAGAAAGAATTAATAGAGGGAGACCAGGTGCAGTGCACATGCCTGTAATTCTAGCTCTCCTGCACTCCTTGAGGCAAGAGGAATGCTTGAGCTCAGGAGTCTAAGACCAGCCTGAATTAGAGTAAGACCCTGACTCTACTAAAAATAGAAAAACTAGTCATGCATTGTGATGGGCACTTACAGTCCCAGGTCCTCAGTATGCTGAGGCCAGGGGATCACTTGAACCCAGGAGTTTGAGGTTGCTGTGAGTCAGGATGACACTGTGGCACTCTAGCCTAGGCGACACAGTAAGACTCTGTCTCAAAAAAAAAAAAATTACTAAGAGAACATATGGATTTCCAGGACCTTTGCTGGATCCAATCTGCAACCTGCCTTGAAGAAATCACCAGGGGATCATGGAGCTGGAGAGGAGATGCGTAGAATCCAGACCTGCTTCACACCAGCCTCTGCCTGCCACCTTCAAGCTAGGGCCAACCTGAAGTCAGAGCCACCCTGGCCAGCCTGAGAGGAGCATGCTGGAAGCAAAACAGCACCCTTGGCTGCCCCAGTCTCTTTGCAAAAGCAATGGACGGACACACTGAGGGCTCAGAGCTACTGGGTGCAGAGCTACAGGGCTCTTTATGACAAGGATTATTTTTCTAATGGAAAACAAATTCCCCTGAAGTGCAGGAAGCACATTTAGGAGCCAGCTCCATTAAATTAAGCATAACAGCTTACTCAGCTGACTCTGCATGTGCTTTAGTTAGGAGATTTCACAAGGACCCAGCAACACACTAGCGCCAAGTCATGGCAAGGCTGGATGAACACAAGAAGGAAAGAAGACAGTCTCACAACCACCCCCTGTTCCCTCTGCTGGCCCAGTCACCCTCTCGCACACACTGGCACACTCACACTCAGGCGCACTCTTTTCCAGTTTCCTTTCATTCCCTCTAGGTGGCTGTGGGTGTCTGCTGCCCCTCTCCCAGCCCTGCTGAATCAAACCAAAGACCGCGTTTACTCACAGCCCAGCCTTCAGGAAAACAGACATCCTAGACTCTCTTCCTAAACTTCGTATTCTGCATAAAGAATGCATTGTCCTTTTGAAGGTCTTTTGACTGAGACCTACTCTTTGTGCTGTGAGTCACCACACAACATGGTTACTGAGAATGCAGGCAGCCTGAAGGAAGCAGCCTCTGGGTTCCTCCAGGATCTCAAAAGTCTCAGCCACTCAGTTCCACCTGGACACATCCAAGCTGAGTTCATAGGTTTCTCATGGAAAGGCAAGTGTTAGCCTTGTGAGGACACCAGCCCACCTGTAAGGCGGCTCTCAATGTGGCACTCCTTTGTTAAGGAACCACTTGTGGACAACATGGATGGCCATCCCTGGAGGACAGATAGGCAAGATGTAGTGGGTGTACTTCCTGTGGTCCTGTGCAGTGTTTGAAGTGATTGCTTACATGCATTCCTGCAAGTAGTGCGACTACTTAAAACTGTAGTGCCAGGTTTATACCCAGCCATGGCCAAAAACTACAAAAACAAACAAACAAACAACAACAAAAAAACTATAGTGCCAAATAAAAATGTCAGGAGCAAAATAAGACATAGAAAACCCAGCCAGGTGTGATGACACATGCCTGAAATCCCAGAACTCTGGGAGGCCAAGGTGGGAGGATTGTATGAGCCCATCCTGAGCAAAAACATAGCAAGACTCCATTTCTGCAAAAAAAGTTAAAAAAAAAAATAGCTAGGTGTGGTGGTGCATGCCTATACCCCCAGCTACTCAGGGGGAGGCCAACAGAGGAGGATCACTTGAGCCTAGGAGTTGGAGGCTGCAGTAAACTACGATGACACCATTGTACTCTAGCCTGGGCAGCAAGGCAAGACCCTGTCTCAAAAAACAAACAACAATAATAAAAAACCCAAATCACCTGCATACATTTTTGCATTGTAAGAACTAAACACCAATGCCTCTTATACAGAAGCGTGTAAAAACCAAAAGGTGAATGGCAACTGTATTATAATATGTTGCCTGCGTGTGGGAAAATGATATTAAATAAATGAGTATGTTAAGAGAAGGAATTTGTAGGGACTAATGAAGATACTGTGTCATGAACTTCAGAATGTGATAAACTCAATCCTTTTCACCAGAAGTCAAAAATAAAGGAAGGACACAGAAATCTCTGACCCAGCCCCGGTTTAGATTTCCAACCTCAGCTCCTACTTCCTTGAGCCTCAAGCCAAACAGGATTACCTGCCACTCACACAGCACTCCTGACCCCTTGCCCTTGGATATATTGCCTTTCTATGGCCATGTCCACCCCTCACTAAGGCTGCCCCTCTGCCCTTCTGAACAGTCATGGCATTTTCCCCGCCCCAAACTACAAGTGCTGACCCATGTGCCAGGCAGGATGGCCTAATTTGTAGGCAGAAGTGATCCCAGTGGAGCCTCTCAGATAGACTGCTCTTTTCAGGGAGGCAGTGGCACTTTATACCACTTTGTACTCCTGGACTGCACATCATGCCTTCCCAGAACTCTTTTCAAAGGACTTACCCAAAAGAGAGCACAGATATTTGGTGAATGGCCAAGTAACAACATTACTTTGAAGAGCCTTTCTGCAGTTAAGACATACATGCTGTCTTCCCTGTCCAAGAAAACTCTCTGGGATCATCATTCCACCCTTCCTGCAAGCCCCAAGACTCAGCCAGGTTGCTAATTCCCTTTCAAACTATTGATACTTCCATCCACTTTATTCTCTGGGCCTCCTCTAACACTAAAACTGACTGTGAAAGCTATTATTCTGTTATTCCCAACAATCACCTTCCATTCTCCATCTAATACCAGGTACTTAGCTAAGAGCCCTACAAACATAAAGATTTGGGAGTTGTAAATCTCAGAAAGTGGTTAATGTTCCCTATCCTGCCTTCAGTATATAGGCAGTCAATAAACAAATATTTTTGAGCACCTGTTATATTTAGGTGCTGATTTGGGCTAGATCTGCCCTCATGGGGCTGGTTGATAATCTATTGCTTCCCAGGATGCTACTCCCACCCACTCTCCAAAGACAAGAATATGAATTGTACCAAATTCCATTTCCATTCCTCCAGGGCCTGTGCAGTTTTGGCAGCACAGGAAACAACTGGCTGGAGACCAGCTGCCTGGTGAGGCCCTGCCAGGGCTGGCAAAGAAGGACTGGTGCTTCTATTCCCAGGGCCTGGATTCCAACCAGGAAGGCACCTGCTCAGGGCTGGAGCCCAGCATACTCTAATTGCCCTGTGGCCTCACACTCCTTTCAGCCTATCAATTAAGTTTTTCTTAAAAAGCAAATCCTGTGTTTATTGGTTTTCTGCCATGGATTTAGGTCACTAGAATTTTTCTTAAGGATGGAAAATCTCAGAGAAGCAGGTCTGGGTGACTCTCTCATGCCAGGACCTGAATGGGAGGGACTGGTGACATAGTAAGGAGAAGCTGGCCCAATGTCCATGCCTACCACTCACACCTCACTACTTTTCTGAATGGCTTTGGCCCTTTATGAGCCCTTGGACAAGAAGCTAGAATCCTTCACCTCAGTCAGGTTTCACTATCTTGCTGTGTGTCCATGTATGAGTCCCTCCCCTCTCTTGGCTGATATCCACTCTAAGAGTTTCTTGAACAGGTGAAATCATAGATGCAAAGGAATTTTTTAAGCTCTATAAAACTGTAAGGTACTAAAAAAACTGTAAGGTACTATTGGGACTTTATGTACTTTCTACTCGATTTTGCTATAAACCTAAAACTGATCTAAAGAATAAAATCTACTAAAAAAAAAAAAAAAAAAAAAAAAAGGTAAGACCTTATGATGAACCCTGGGAAAGGGGCCCTAGCTTCTTAAATAAGCTCTGCTTCTTTCTGTATGGCCTTGGGAAGTAGGGAAAATCCTCTGAGCCTTCATTTCCCTATACTGCAAATAAATAATGGCTTTTAAAATACTGAGTTAATTATAGAGTGCTGCTTTTTGTGAGGTTTTTTTTTTGTTTATTTGTTTGTTTTTTGAGATAGAGCCTCAAGCTGTCACCCTGGGTAGAGTGCTGTGACATCACAGCTCACAGCAACCTCCAACTCATGGGCTTAAGCGATTCTCCTGCCTCCACTTCCCAAGTAGCTGGGACTACAGGCACCCGCCACAACGCCCAGCTACTTTTTGGCTGCAGCCATTGTTGTTGTTTGGCAGGCCCTGGCTGGATTCGAACCTGCCAGCTCAGGTGAATATGGCTGGCGCATTAGCCGCTTGAGCCACAGGTGCCGAGCCTGTGAGGTGTTCTTGATATTATATGCCACTTACTTAAAGACACTGTTCTGAAGGTCAACAAGCAAATCCTAAGTTTTCAGCTCTTAAAGAACATTGGAAAGCCCAGTGAGAGTACAGCAGATATCACACAAACTCCTTAAACTTGGCATATTTGAAAGTGGTGAGCAGAGGAAGAGAAAGGAAAATAAGAAGGAAGAGGAGGAAGAGGAAAAAGAGAAGAAGGAAGAAGGGGAGGCGACCGAGAAGGTGGAGAAGGAAGAGAAGAAACAGCAGCAGCTGCTGAAGCAGAAGCAGAAAATAAAAAGTGGGTATGAAGAAAGGCAGAAAAGGAAGAAGCAGAAGCCCCAGGAAAATCAGAAGCAGAGTAAAAAAGCAAAAGCAAAAGAAGCCACAGAAACATAAAAAGTAGAAGTAGATGCTTGGGAAACAGAAACAGACACAGGGAAGAGAGAAGAGCTGAGAGAGGAGGAGGAGGAGGAAGAGAAGGAAGGACAGGGTGGGGGCCCCGGGGAAGAGAGAGTAGTAATGACAGAAGGAGAAGCCACGGCAGAAGAAAAGTGGCAACAGCAGAAATCAAAGAAGAAAAAGTAGAAGCTGAAGCCCCAACGGAAGCAGCAGAAGTAAGAGAAGTAGCAGAAAAGGAGGAAGAAGAGGGGGGAGAAAAATCAGCAGCAGAAGAGGGAAATGCAGGAGGAAAAAGAGGCAGATGTAGAAGCAACAGCTGAAGAACACCAGTGGGGAAAAGAAGCAGAGGAGGAGAGAGGAAGAGGAAGAAAGGGGGGAAGAGAGGGCAGGAGGTGGGGAGAGCACCAGTGGTTGGAGGAAAAAAGGTAACTATGGAAAAAACGAAGTGAGAAAAGCCAGAAGCCAAAGCACAAAGGGTCGAAGCAGAAGAACAGCAAAAGCACCACCCTGGACAGAGGTTGCGCAGGCTAAGGGGGAGAGAACATAGGGCTGACAGCCCGGCTGTGCCACCTGCTCTCCAAACTCCAGTTTCCTCCTAGAGACAAAGAAGCAGGCGAACTAGTGAGATGCTCCTGTAATCTTAATCATTTGTGCCAAAAACAAAGCAGAAGCCAAGCAGGAAACGTTTCCAAGACAAAAACAAGGGTGAAGGAACGAACTTTGATCAAGCACTCTCAGTGGGTCAAGCACAGACAAAGGAGACTTAGTTTCTGCTTCTCATGAACTTACAGTCCAGGGCAAGGTGGTGCCAATGCTCAGAAGAAGGGCAGGAATTGAAGAGACATCAGAGCCTTTAAAAGTGATGGGATTTTTAAAAGATAAGAACATTAAAAATAACTATAGCTACAATAATTTGTGAATAAATATACAATATAAAAAAATGTAAATTGTGACATCAAAAACATAAAAAACATAAAATGGTAGGAGGACTAAAAGCAGATTTTTTAAATTAAATCATAGCTGTGTACATTAATGCGATCATGAGGCACCATAAACTGGTTTTATAGACCATTTGACATATTTTCATCACACTGGTTAACATAGCCTTCCTAGCATTTTCTTAGTTATTGTGTTAAGACATTTATATTCTACATTTACTAAGTTTCACATGTACCCTTGTAAGATGCACCAAACGTGTAATCCCACCAATCACCCTCCCTCTGCCCATCCTTCCCCCTCCTTCCCCTCTCTCTCCCTCTCTCCCATATTCTTAGGTTATAACTGGGTTACAGCTTTCAGGTGAAAGCCATAAATTAGTTTCATAGTAGGGCTGAGTACATTGGATACTTTTTCTTCCATTCTTGAGATACTTTACTAAGAAAAATATGTTCCAGCTCCATCCATGTAAACATGAAAGAAGTAAAGTCTCCATTTTTCTTTAAGGCTGAATAATATTCCA
>CAUYPK010095558.1:0-11912 GCA_963574355.1 Loris lydekkerianus | reverse complement strand
AGCCAATGTGGTACCATGCCACTGGCCCGACCCTGTCACTCACCTCTTCCCCCGCCTTCTTTCCCTGCCCCTTCTCCAAAATAAAAAAATAAATAAATTCAAATTTAAAAAAAAAAAAAAAAAAAAAAAAGTTTTTTAAAGGTTCTATCTTTAACAATACCTTGCCCACAGGCACATATTAATAATTACTAATTGGGTCATCTTGGCTAAAGTCCAAGATTAGGTTACCAAAACTTTCTTTTTGTGTTGAAAAACACAAAATTTTTAAAATAATGATAATAGAAAACAGCATTTGAAACAAAGAGCCTATTCGCCACTTTTCCCTTTAATCCTTAATGTAATCAACCATAGTTTAATTCATTCCTGTTCTCATTCCCAGACCTCCTTCAGATCCTTCTTCCTAATTAATCCAGAATCTTGCTTTTGAATGTACATATTCCATGGACTGTAAGTTCAGGTGCTCTAGGGACGCTGCTCTAGAACTTCAGACCCTGCCAGTATCCTAAATCTCTGTGGCTGATGGTCCCCCACTTAAATTTTCTGATGCCAACGTTTCCTTCCTCTGTGCTTGGTTTGCTAATGCTGTCTCTCAGCTTGTTCAGGAACTACCAGGGAAGAGGAGGGCAGGCTCTGATATCTATTGCCTGCAGAAGGCTCTGATCTCAGCCCTCCTGCTTTTTCCTCTGAAGAAAAAATAAAAAGAACAAGGAAAGTACCCTATTTTTTTGTATCTATCCATAAAAGTTCACAGAAATAAATCCTTTTTTTCCCTCCAGTCCTTCAAACAAAGTGAACTCTCCACAACAGTGAAAAGCAATCAGTCTGTATCATTTTTTCCTCTGTGCTATTCAGCTTTGTCCCCAGAAACCTGGTTCTTAAACACCAAGGACTTTGGACACTTTAGCCATGGACTCATTTGCTTAAAGAGAAACCCAATATAATGAAGATAAGCCTGCAGCTGCCCTTTGTTAAGGTAGGGTGGAGGGCTTTGTCTCTTCCCAACAGGCCCTGCACCCTGCTAACAATGTGTGTGGAATCATCTCACAAAGCCTGTCCTCACTTATTACCCTGAGTGAGTTTAGAAAAGTGGGAAATGTGACTCCTTCCAAGAACTGGCTACATGCAGATTATATCAACTCACATCCTTCATCTACTGATAACAAACTGGACAAAATGGGAAAGAATTTGGCCTTGTTTTTTCAAAACTACCATTTCCACAGTATGTTCCAGGCAGAGAATTACAAACATTCATGGTGGTTTATTAACTCCTACTTTGGGGGTGCTCAGCTGGGGTGAGTGTTAAGAGCTGCAATTTCAGATTCATTCACGATCTGTGTGAGCTGACTGGTGGTGAGGAAGCAGGGTCACGCACACCTGGGGGTGAGGGTGGCCGTGTTCACACCCCTCACTCACCGCCTCCATTCTGGGAGCGCTCCACCCAGGTGAATGTGATGGCCCCTTCCCGGCAGCTCTCACTGAAGCGCAGCAGGAAGGTCCCCGACTGCTGGTCCTTCAGCAGTTCACGTTCCCGCTCCTTGCTGATGAAGCCCATGATACACCTGGACATGGCAGAGATGGACAGAGAGACTGTAGTTCAATCACGGTCTTAATGCTCAGGTTAGTTTACAAACCAGAATGACTGGCATATGAAAAACAATCTGTGATAAAAATGTACAGACGGTCTTAAAATCTATTTAATGGCACTTCAGGAAGCACTTCATTTACTCATGTACATGCTACAGTTTAAAGAAGAAATCCAACATGAACATGGTGTCAGCAGGAGGCTGAGCAGCTCAGTAACTACATGAAAGAGCCTTTGGTTGTCACTGAATTTAAAGAGCATGAAATGCCTGAATTTACACATCTTTTATACTGGAAAGGAAGAGACTCAGACAATATATGTTTTCATATTCTAGCATTTCTGATAAACTTTAAGCTTTTGTGAAATATTAGGTGATCCTGGAAGTAAGTCAGATAGAAACAAGTTAAAAGGGTTTTTTCTTCCTTCCTACAGGGAATATGGTGAGAGCTTAAGAAATTTGTTCGTTTGTTTTTGAGACAGTCTCGAGCTATCATCCTGGGTAGAGTGCCGTGACATCATAGCTCACAGCAACCTCCAATTCTTGGGCTCAAGCGATCCTCTTGCCTCAGTTTTTCTAGAGTTTTTAGTAGAGATGGGGGTCTCACTTTTTGCTCAGGATGGTCTCCAACTCCTGAGCTCAAGCAGTCCACCCGCTTCGGCATCCCAGAGTGCTAGGATTACAGGGGTGAGCCACTGTGCCTGGCCAGAAATTTTTGTTAAATGAATGAATGCATAAATGGTACTCAGAAGGTTTTTAAATTTAGCTTTACAAATACACACACATACCTATACTAAGAAAGGGTGAGTCTAATCATGAGGTCTATAGCCTTATGCCTTGAAGAGACAGCCTGTATGTGTGCACTTCTGTGAGATTTATACACGTCTTGTCAAATAATGCTTTTTTTTTTGGCCTCAGCCTTGTAGTAAGGGAGTGTGTACTAAAAATCTGTTTCAAAAATACATTCATCAGTGGCCCTTACCCATCATTCCAGAGAGAGAGCAGGTGTTTTTTAATGAGTTCTAGGATGTTTTCAATCCAATGCCAGAAGGAAAAGTTTTTATCATTTATATTTTCCTGAAAAGATACAAATGCACACATTAGGAACAAAGAAACCCAAAGCAGTGACTTACCATGTCCCCTCCCGCCATCAGATTTTAATCTATAAAGACTTCCAGCTTCCAAAGGTAGAAGTGTCCCTCACAGAGCACCAGCCATCCTGACCCCAAGTGGGAATATCATAGCTTCTACCCTCTTATCATTGGCATTCAGACTGGGAGCTGTCCATTTCCCCAGGCAGGGCTCTGCTTCCCTCTCCAAACAGTAGCCAAGCAGCCTGGGGTAACCTCTGGGGTGAATCATGGAAAGAAAAGCTGCCCCCATGCTAGCAAAATCCAAATGAACCAGCCACCCAGCACTATCTGGTGACCCCAGCAGGTTCTAAATGTTCCTTCCAGCTGGCCCCCCTGCTCGAGCAGGCTCCAGGAGACTCATCTGGCTGCTCAGACGGTGTAGGCCGGCCTAGAGCACACATTTCACATGGACATGGCTAACATGCTGCCAGGCGGGGGCCACTGTGAGTGAACAGAAGACTCATTTCGGATATGAAAGAATGTTATCACTCAGGCAGGTGCTTCCTGGCTTGGAGACTAACCTCCTATGAAGAAAAGCAAACAACTTGCCCTCGGGGCTCCTTGGTCAGAGAAAAAATGTGCCAGAACAAGCAAATAGTCAAGTCACTACCACAGCAAGAAATGTGAGACCTCAGCAGAGAAAAAAAGCTCAGAGCATGAAACTCAGGCAGAACCCACCTTACAAAACCTCGACCATGGAATAAGACCATCAGGGCCAGCATTAGGACCTAAACAAATGAAAATAAGATTTTTTTTCAGCAAACAGAAATCAATTCTGAAGATTAGCTGGACTGATGACTCCTGTATTTCCTCTGGAGGGAAAGAGCTAACATCCAAAATAAGGAAGTTTTGAATGTCCATTGTTGATATTTTCTGATACCTTAATGCTAAATTAATTCTGCAACAAAGCCCAGCTGTCATTAGCTACACAAATTAAAGCATCCCAGGATCTAAGAGGTGGTAAGCTCATAATCAAAGGGGTGTAACTGAAATAATCTAGAACATGTTTATATTGGTTTGATTTTAATGGTAAAAAGGAATGGATGGCCAATTCCTGGGCACCCCGTAAGAGTTTTGGAGGAAAGCAGAAACATCACAGAGCCTCACTGTCTGCTCCCTGCCTCCTCCAAAGAGGGGACCATCCACTTACATTCCCCTCAGTCACACCACACTCCTTTCCCAGACCATCAGCTGACTTTACCCAGGCTTTCTAGGGAAGCCTCCTTCTAACATTTTCTAGAGAAACCTCCCTCCTATTCTAACATCATTTCCCACTGTCCCAGGAAAGTGCCTTCTCCCAGGGAACCTACAGAATTTTTTATAGTTCATCCTAAGTCTGAGATCATCCCTAGTTGTCAATTTATCTGGTACTTGACTTTCATAAGTTTATTCTGGATGTTAATTACGCCTTTCCCTCAGCCCTCCATAAAATAAGACATGGGCTCAGGAAGGTTGACACAGATCAAAAGCCAAGAGAGAGAAATGAGAGGAAGAAGCCCAGGAGTTATTAGCTACACAAATTAAAGCATCCCAGGCTCTAAGAGGTGGTAAGCCCTTTATCTCTCTTCAAACAGAACCACAAATACGCCATTAATGGCAGAGAAGATATCTTTCTTAACTCTTGACAAATATGAAAATGGAGTGAGGTGAGTAAGATGAGTATTGTGACAGGTACATGGCCAAGAGAAGGCACTGTTGAGAGCCACTGGGTCAGGAAGGGCCTATCAGTGATCACAGCAGATGTGGTTCTGCTGTACAGCAAGCAAATCTGGATAAAAATTGTCCATGAGTTTTTAAAGAAAAAGTTCAGATATTCCCATTCATTAAAAGATCTGACCTTGAGACTAATGGATCTTTGATTTGTTTAGATTGATAAATCCACTGACATTAGCCACTGAAGGGGTCCACCTACTATGGTCTGGACTCTGCCCAGTCAGGCCAAACTGCAGATCACAGGAGGCGTGCTCTTGTGTGGGCAGTGTCTCTACCACCCAGGCTCTCCTGATGCAGGCGTCTGGGTGGGTGCTGGGCAGCCCCCAGGACTTTATTCTTACCACTTCAGGGACTTACTTTCTTCTCCCCAAGGTTCATCATGTTTGTCAAGGAACTTATACATAAGCTTTCCTTAGGAACCCTTCTCAGAAATGTTAGCAAGAGATGAGGAAACGATTTGTTTAAATCTTTTATCAGGTCTCTATTTCTTTCCAAGGTCATGTATGATTCTCACTTAGCTATAACAAGCTGCAGCTTGAAAAGGCAACAGATTTTAACACTCTTCTACTTTCAACAAAGTAAAGAGCTAAGAGGAGGAAAAAGAACAAGTAAGACATTTTTATAAATCTGTTTTTACATACATAAAAAGTTAGTATGTTCATACCAAGAAGCTTCTCTCCCAACATATTCAGCTGGTCCACATTGAGACCTCTCTTGGTGACAGAAGAAAACTGCCAGCTCAGGACCTCTGAAAGCTGAGACCATCGTGCACACGGTGGATTCAGGAAGAAGGACAGATTCTACAAAGGAAACACCCAAATGCTAAGGGTTACTAAAGTCATAAGCCAGACGCTGAAACATGAGTATCAATGTCCCAAAGTTCAATTCTACTTTATACAACACGCAGATGTTTTCACAGTAGTGGAAGAAAAATACAGTCAAGTCTCATTATTTGGAGGTTCCAGTTTTGAGTTTGTTTACTCACTAACACTGATTTATAACTCCAAAATCAATACTCATGACACCCGCATAGTCACCTGAAGACACAACCATGCCAGAGAAGATTTGTGTCTCTTAACACATTTACGTTCCTCTGGATTGCTTCACCTCTCATACTAGTATCCTTTCTGAAGTTTGTTTAGTGCCACATTTTTCGCATTCCTCTGATTATTGATTTCACTGCTTAAAATGGCGCCCAAGTGTTCTGCGGTGCTGTCTGCTATTCCTGAGCATAGGAAGGCTGTGATGTGCCCCATGGAGAAAATGTGCTTGTGAGATGAACTTCACTCAGGCACAAGTGACAGTGCTGCTGGCTGTTAAGTTCATATTAATGAATCAACAAATACAGTAGGTAAGATATGTTTAAACACAAACACACAAAAACAAAGTTCCGTATTGATGGGCTGACAAAAACACTGAGACCACAGGCTTGTAGGAACCTAATCCTGTATTTCCCCTGGGAGCAATAATTCAGTATTCGCTCATTAAGTATTTCCCAGTGACATTAAAAAACACAACTACTTTGAATAATGAGAGTCGACTGCAATTAATCAACAGTGAGAGGCCATGCTCCAAGAATGGGGCATGTTGGTTTAATAGATACACACACTTAAGAAAAAGAATGATACCAACGGACCTCCTCCGTAATAAAAGTTAATAAAATCATCAGTTGTCTGAGCTTATTCACATAATAAGAAAATCATAATTCTCATTTCAAACACACACACACATGCTTCATGTGCCCAGAATTAACTCAATTTCCTTAGTGACACCCCAAGAGTCGTGTCACTTCTGTCTCAACATCTGGCCAGCACGGGATATTTCAGAGATGCAGCAGCAAGACCATGGGGTCTCTGGCTAACCTCTGGGATGAAAGCAAATATGTTTCCTTACCCTGGGTTCTGCCACCAGCATGTTGTACCACAGGATGGAGGCCCAGCCACTTGGGAGCTGGCTGACATTGGAGATCACCACGATGGGCAGAGAGGTCGTCTAAAAGATGACAGAGACCTTGAAATCACCTGCACTGCCGAAATATCACCTTCTACTCAGCCTCAAAAACAAGCAGTGGATTATTTATGTATTTGCATATAGTTTACACTTGAAAAACAGAAAAAGGTTAAGTTCTGTTCTTGTGTCCACAGTTTATCTTTGATATATACTTCAGTTAAGTCCATATGGCTCAGCACCTGTAGCTCAGTGGCTAGGACACCAGCCACGTACACCAGAGCTGGCGGGTTCGAATCTAGCCTGGGCCTGCCAAACAACAATGACAACTACAACCAAAAAAATAGCTGGGCATCGTGGCGGGTGTCTGTAGTCCCAGCTACTTGGGAGGTGAGGCAAGAGAATCACTTAAGCCCAAGAGTTTGAGGTTGCTGTGAGCTGTAATGTCATGGCACTCTACCCTGGGTGACAATTTGAGACGCTATCTCAAAAAAAGAAAAAAAAAAAAAAAGAACTAAGTCCCAAAAACTAATGATAGCTGCAATTTGTTCAAGGATGCACAATTTAAAAAGATATAAATCATGACATAAACAAAATGTGGGGAAAGGGCAGAGTAAAGAAAATAATTTCTAATGCTTAATGTAAAAAAATTAACACTGTCAATCTCAATTAGAACAATTAGGTTACAGAATTTGAGGTTAACTCAATTCTCTATCTTTCTGGATCATAAATTAAGGTTAAAATAACATTAGTGAAAAAATATTATCTTTTTAAAGCCATCAGGTAGGTATCTCTAAAACAAAAACTGAGAAATAAAAATACATGTAGCAGTTAAGAGTAAAAATAAAATTTTCCACCTTGAGACCACAGAAGTCTTACCTCAAGATCAATTACCAAACCAGGTTGGCACAACTGGGTTTCAAAACTAAGAGAGTGAAGCTCTTCAGTAACAATGAGAGGGCCCTGAGAAGAGAAAAAGAAAAAAGATAAGAATAGAGCAATATATTCACTCATCTTGCAACTTTCAAAAGCCCAATTAACACTGAAACCAGGCTGCAGAGATCCTGGACCCAATCAGCTGCAACTTGAATATTAAACTTTCTCACCCCAGGCGTAGTTACTGAGTTTCTCAGTACTCTCCCAAAGACAATGACTGAGATCATGGCAAGGTTGGAGATTCAGGGAAAAACAGGAATAGGGAAAAGGCCACTTCTAATGGCTTTATCTGTGACCTAGGGCTTCGCACCCCTCAGCCCTGTCTGCCCAGCTAGGCCCACCCGGGTAGCTGCACACCTCCGGCAGACCGAGTGGAGGGCAGGAGTGGGAAGCACACACAAGTGCTTCAGGAGTGCTCTTCTGCTGCAGGTCCTAAAGTGCCTGGGGGGTTGGGGGAGAATGGTTTTCCAAGCATCTTTACGCGTTATCTCAGGTAAGCGTCACAGTGTAGAACTAGGGTGGTGCAAGTATCAGAGCTGGGAGGTTACAGAGGTAGTACAGGTGCAAACCAGGGCTAGAAGGCATCCTTGCACAGACCAGGCCTGCATCTATGCCACGGCTCCACCTGACCTCCACTGCTCAAGGTACAGAAGGACACACAGACAGAAACATTCCAAACCCAAACAACTCCAAACATTTCATTCTTTGTCCATGGTTAGTTTTCTTTTTTTTTTTTTGGGGGGGGGGGGGGAGGGATGGGTCAGAATCTCGCTCTATTGCCAGGGCTAGAGTACAGTACTGTCATCATAGCTCACCACAACCTCAAATTCCTGGACTCAGTAATCCTCCTGCCTCCATCTCCTGAGTACCTAGGACTATAGGCGAATGCTATCATGCCTGGCTAATTTTTCTGTTTTGGGGGGTTGCTATGTTGCTCAGGTTGGTTTTAAACTCCTAGGTGTAAGTGATCCTCCTACCTTGGCCTCCCATAGTGCTGTAATTACAGGTGTGGACCACTGTGCCTGATCCGTAGTTCATTTTGAATGGATCAAAAACCTAACTCCTCAAGGATCACGTTGTAAAAAAGCAAAGTGATGAAAAGACAGTGCTTCTAGTAGGGGGTACAATGGCAGGGAAATCCTCTAGGCCAGTGGCTCTCCACCTTTCAAATGCCGAGACCCTTTAATACAGTTCATGTTGTGGTAACCCCCAACCACAGAATTATTTTCATACACCTATATTTGTACAGGGGGTAGGCAATGGTTTTAGGCGACCCCTGTGAAAGGGTCATTCAACCCCCAAAGGGATTGCAACCCACAAATTAAGAACTATTGCTCTAGGCGCACTGCACAGCAGTCGTAAAACTGGCCTCTCCTTCTAGCTCTCATAGTAACTACCTGTGCACCTTTAGCTAAATCTTGCAAACTTCCTGTAACTCAATTTCCTCACCTGTAAGATATGAAGAACATGATAGCCCTATGCAGCTACTGACTGGGTGGTCTGAGCTTGTATGTAAAACTGTTTGGCAACCATGAAGCACAAATGCAGCGTTTCCACTGATTTTACAGACATACCAAGTATTGAAGCTCATCCTCTGCCCTTCCTGCTGGGTCTGAGCCCCTCTGCGAGGTATCCCCAGGCACTAGAGGCTCTGACCTTCCCTCACTGGACAGACCTGCCTGGTTTGGGTCTAATCACAACACAGTCTCTCACCTCATTAGTTCTGGAGCCAGCATTTTTCTGTTCTTTCAGTTGCTGTAAAACAAAAAACCATCTTAGTAAATGGCATGTTAATTGTCCAAGTTGCTGTCTTCATTTACAATACAGTAGACCAAAGTTAAGACTAGAAAAAATGCCAGATGCAATGCCAAATGCTGGTGAGAAACAAAATTGCTCTTGTCTGGGTCTGTGAGCAGAAACCCTTCTCCCCACTGGCCTGGCAGGGTGTGGGCACCAGACTTCTGAGGATCTCAGGGAACTGTATCTTGCTCCCTTCCCATGTGCACTTTCCCTGAATGAGCTCCTAGGCACCTTCACTAGCTGTGCCATGTCCCCAGGCTCAGGGCGGACAGCTTCTCCTCCTTCCTCCTTCCCGTAGAAGAGTCTTCCAGAGACCTAGTGACTCCAGGCCCAACTACTCTCAAGTGGACTTCAATACAGAGGCTTCAAGGGAGCAACTGGGGCCCTGAGGGCAGCTCTGGATACCCTCAGAATCCCGGGTTGGGCTGAGGGTCCTGAACAAACCTAGCTTCCCAGCCCTGAGGTCTGCTGGTGCACAGATGCCAGCAGAAAAGGTACCCTTCACTCACTGCAGGTTCTGGGTCCAGGAAGAGCTGTGGGCTTAGCACCAAAGGAATATCCGAACAACTGTAACCGGCAATTCCATTACCACAGAGGGGGAAAGAAGGTGGGACCCACTTCATGGTGGGGCCACCATGGACGCAGGGACTGTCGGTGAAACCACCAAGAAAAGGAATGCAAAGAAGGGGCTGCAGAGAGAATGTGGGGTATGTGACCATGCCTGGAGGACGGGGGAAGCATGGTCAGGAGATAGGAGCAATGGCCTCTGAGAAAACCACATGAGTCACTGAGGCCATTGAGGCCACAGGCAACCAATTAGGCCATTTATGAACATGCAGGCTCAGAGCAGTTTCCTGGAGAGATACCACCCAACAGGAGCTTCTGGAAGAGAGGTGGACAGAACATACAATCATGGTTCTGGGATGAGAAGGAGGAACCAAATGTCCCAAGTGCTGGTGATGAGAATTCACCTGCCACAAAGTCTGGAAAGTCTGGGGGCACCCTCCAGGTTACAAAGTGTCCCAAAGTGTCACTCTATTGTCAAAAGGCCTAATAAACCAGGGAGCACCCGAAGAGGGCAACACCAGTGTCCTCACCAGATGTCGAAATTCAGCCGCCAGACTTCCATTGGTGGACTCCTCCATGTTCATCACTTTCGTGTGTGTGCCCAAAATGTTGAACTTTCTAAATCTGTACAATGTGGGACAGAAATAATGAAAGGCTTCAAACCATTAAGCGAGAAAACAAAAAAGATAGCAAAATACAGTGCAAAGTGTATCACGTACCCTTTTACTGTGTTTCTCTCATTCACGTCTCTGCAAAAAAAAAAAAAAATAAACAAAAAAGGCATATATATATATACGTAACACATAACCGTATGTGTGTTTATAAAATTTAAAATAAGTTTTAACAAAACTATAAAAATAGAAGTAATAAAACATACATCTCGACCTGTGGTTGCTGCCCAGTCATTTCTCTCAACCCCTCCTTGATCCCCCCGTGGTGGCTCCGCCAAGCACTACTGAGTGGCCTTGGGCAAACAAACCAGGCCTCCTGCTTCTCATCTGTACAACATGCCAAGAGCATGAACCTTATAGGATATCACGAGGAGTAAACTATTTAATGGGTAAAAAGAGTACATAATGCACCCTTAACAAATGTAAGCTTACTGCTGTTTATTGAGCAACTACATACTTTGTGTGAGGCTCTGTGCTAAGCACTGGGTATTCAACAGAACTCAGCAGACTCCAATGTGCCTGCCTAACCCTTATTTTCATTCTCTATTATCTCTAATGCTCTCACTTAAGCACCCCAGAAAAGTCAGTTATTAGGGGAAAGTGACAAGTTTAAGTCTGAGGTCAAAATCTTGAAAGACCTTGCATCTTATGTAAATTCAATGGTTATTTTGTCATGTTCTAGCCAAATAATGTATCTGTTAGTGGTGCAGATGTAGATTAGAAACTGTTAGCCCACTCACAGACAGATGAGTTAAAAGTTCCTATCTCAGCTAGAAGTTCAGTTGTTTCTGTGAATGACAATCTCCATTGCCTGTGAGAGGGACCTACTTTTACTATTCAAAAAAAAAAAGAAAAGAAAAAGATTTAAAATAAAAGGAGCAACGTGATACAAAGCTGATTTGTTAAAGCTAAGACAGTAAGTTAGTGCTGGAGCAGACAGAAAAGACAGAAGAGCCAGAAAAAACTGAAAGAGGGACTGAAATAAAGCAGAGGGTCATAAACTGTAGTGGCCACAAAACCTTTGTGGTTCCTCCCTTCAAGAAGAATGTGTCTCTCAGTCCCCGGAATCTGTGGGGAGGGACACAGATTCCAAGGCTAGCACTCGCAGGCCTTGCCTGCTTGGAACACTGTCTCCATTGGCAGAGCCCAGGCTAGCCTCTTTGAGAGCCAGGAAGAAGGATAGCAAAACACAGTGCAAAGTGGATCAGGTACCCTCCTGAGACACAGACATATAACAAAACCTGGGTAGACCACCCAGTTCCAAGGAGGCTACCCAGACAGAAGGACCACATACAACGCACAGAATGTAAGAAATACCGTATATACTCGAGTATAAGCCGAGTCTTTTCGGCACAAATTTTGTGCCGAAAAACCCGAACTCGGCTTATACTCAGGTCATACAGGTTATTTGATTCGGTGCGCGTGCACCTAATCAAATGCATGTAGTCTCCAGTCGTCTTCTGCCGTCTGCTTGAGGGGGCGGTGCTTCAGCTCAGTCCACAAGTCGCGGCTGAGCTGAAGAGGTAGGCAGCTGAACTGAACTGTATTCCACTGAACTATTTAAC
>CAUYPK010095555.1:0-10987 GCA_963574355.1 Loris lydekkerianus | reverse complement strand
AAAAAAAAAAAAAAAGACAAAGTGTCTTCATACTTGGGGTCTCTTTTCCACTCAAGGATAGGAACTCATCTCACTCTGACACATATTTTGCTCATGGTTTGTATGCTTTGTTCTGTAATAAAGAGATTGCTTTGTGTTTGTGATCACTCCATCATCGGCTAGGCATCTGTGCTCATTTTTAGCGCTTGGAGCCAAGAACCAGAGAACATCAATGTTAGAGGGATTTAACAAGATGGTGTCCGCCTCTACAAATATTAAATAAATGAGCAGGCCACGGTGGCACTGGCCTGTACTCCCAGCTCCTTAGGAGGCTGAGGCAGGATTGCTTGAGCCTAGGAGTTGGAGGTTGACATGAGCTGTGATCTGGATACTGTATTTCAGCCCAGGGGACAGAGCAAGACCCCCTGTCTGGGAAAAGAAGGAGGAGAAGGAAAGAAGAAGAAAAAAATAATAGATTCTTATTAGTTGTAGGATACTAAGTAACTTTTAAAAATTCATCATTTGTAGAATGGATCTAATTAATAAACACGCTCAACTTTTATGTGAAGTATGAGAATCAACTGAGTGTATGAATGTGTACACCTTATGTATCAGAAAATATCTGACATGTGCCTGGCATATAGTATTTGTTCAACAGATGGCTGTTCTTTTCTTCTCGGACCCTCCCCCCCACTTCTCCCTTCACTGCTTCCCTTTTATTCTTTACTTCTTACCTTCACTATTAAGTTACAGTTAAAATGCTGAAAACGATAATGCCTCAATTGCATCTATTCAAAATGCCTCTTCTAACAACTGCTACCTATTTCCCTTTGGATTTGCTGTACTGGTAATCACAGAGCCTGACAGAGTTAGGATATATAAGTCACCAACTTCAAATCTAAAAACTTCAGAGGTGAAAGATGGGCTATTTTACAGGTAAAGCCACAACTCATCACTATTTCCAACCAGAAATCAGTGGACCTCCCTCATCCTTTTCCCCTATTTACTTTCAATGTAAATGTCCCTTTGACTCATAAGACAAAGCAGTATTCTGAAGGTGAATTTTTGATCAAACCTTGAAGGCCATCTTACCGGTAGCATCTGAGGGAAGCAGGTCCCATTTGGCAGGATAATAAGTATGCAATCAGAGGTGGCAAAAATTAAATAAATTAGCAGGACATGGGGGTACTCACCTGTACTCCCAGCTACTTAGAAGGCCAAGGAAGAATTGCTTGAGCCCAGGAGTTGGAGGCTGACATGAGCTGCGACAGGAAAACAGCACCGCCTTTTCCTGTGCCCAGGAGAAAACAAGAGTCAAGCAGTGAGTAATTACTGGTCCTTTTCGCAGCCAGAGTCTGTATGGCAACAGCACTTCAGAATTCAAGTGGCACTGTTGAAGTGTACCTCTCCTTCATGTCCAACTCAACCCCTTTTATACAAAACTTTCTTCGTGCTCCCCATTTTTTTCCTATCTCTGATTTCCGCAGCATGTCTGGGAAGTCTGACTTCATAAAGAACTCATACTCTGTTCCCAGTGAGAGAACCCAAGTTTATAAAATTCCAAGGGTTTCTCTTTTTAATTCTCTCTAAAAAATAGCCTCCCATAATGCTAGCCACTTGATGAATACTGAACACTCCTAGATTATTAGCTATGAATTGATGTTATTAATAACTGCAGTTCAAAGTCCTAGTGAACTGTACTGGGGAATTCTTTAAGTTGCATGAAAAATTACATTTCAGATACAATTTAAAGTACTGGGAATTATTATGATTTAAAAGAAACAAAGAAAAAAGGTAATATATGTATCAACATTTGCTGCAATAAAACTATATAATAAACATTCTCAAAAAAACCCCACAATACAAACTCTTCTTCTGCTCACAGGGGTTTAGGTCAGCTGTGCCTTCACCATGCTTGGCTTTGGGTTCCACACTACCTTCAGTTCTGCTCTATGAATTTTTTTATTTTCCATGGGCCAATACCCACCTGAGCTACATTCTTTTCATCAGAGACTACAGGAGAGTAACAGGAAGACAAAACTTGCATGTATAAGGACTGGCTTTGAATCATGTGAGCAATATATACTTGGCTACAAAATTTATGTGGCTAACATCAATATCAGTAGAATAGGGAGATCAAACCTACCAACAGTGGAAAGAACTTCAATAACTGGGAGAATCCCAGGAAGGCTGTGCTGACCAGTGGGATGAAAATGTGTCAAACGATCTATGAAACTAGTGTATGATGCCCCATGATCATATCAATGTACACAGCTATGATTTAATTTAAAAAAAAATAAATAAAATAAAGTAAAAACATTAACTACAAAAAAAAAAAAAAACAGCAAAGTTATATGACAGTGAATGTGGGTGTTAAATTTAAAAAATGAAGGAAAGGAACAACTGGAAACAAACAGGGACTCAGCAAGATTGTAGAATAGTAGGGTCCAAACGAATATCCACCCCCCACCCCTAGAGCAACAAGGATTTCTTAGTTCTATGGACAGAAGTGTCTTTGGGGTGGGAGCTGGATTCAGGTAGAAGGTTGTGAAATCCCAGTGGAACCCAGAACCTATGAAGGCCACCTGGAGAGAGCAGAAGTGTACCGTGCCCAGATAGCAAGGTAACCAACTATGGTCTCAGCTCATACTTCCCTGGGCCATGGTCCTTCTAACAGAACCATCGACCAAGGGACCTAGGATTCATGCCTAGTGCTTCAGGTGACAAGCTTACCAACCTTGGTCCCAACTTTCGATCCTGAAATCCCTAATTGCCCAAGGTAAGCTGTAGTCTTTAAGAGCAGAGAACTACAGGGAGACATGCCTTTCTGTTTTCTTGCTACAAGCTTTGAAATCTCAATCCAAAGAAGACCTTGAATTAGCCCTGAAACTCATTGAGGTGATCTGGAATTGAACCTGCAATATCTCTGAGGTATGGCAGGCCACGTATGCCATGTATAACTTTTACATGCACTAAGCATATAAAAATTATGTTTGTACTATATAATAGTATGGACAATAAGTATGCAATAGCATATCCAAAAAATCAATGTCCATATATTAATTTTAAAATACTTTATTGCTAAAAATGTTAATCATTGAGCCTTTAGTAGGTCATAATATTTCTGCTTGTGGAAGGTCTTGCTTGATGTTGATGGTTGCCATCTGATCAAGGTGCTGGTTGCTTATTGTTGGGGTGGCTGTAGAAATCTCTTAAAGTAAGACAACAGTGAAATTCTCCATGGTATTTAACTCTTCCTTTCATGGAAGAATTTATTTATTTTTTTTTCTTTTGTTTTTTTAATTTAAATTTTTTTTTCATGGAAGAATTTTTTTAGCACATTTGATAATGCTTTATTCACAATAGAATTTCTTTTTAAATTGGCATCAATCTTCTCAAAGCCAACTATTATTTTGTCAACTATGTTTATGTAATATTCTAAATGTGATTTGAACAATATTCATAGCATCTTCACCAGGAGTACAGTTCACCTCAAGAAAATACTTTTTTCATCCAATTTCTCTTTCATACAAGTTTTATCATGAGATTGCAGCAATTTATTTACATATTCAAGCTCCATTTTCAATTCTGTTTGTCTTTCTACAACATCTGCAGTTGCTTCCTTTAGTCTTCAGCAATCACCTCTATGCATTATCTAATATTGTTATTCTCCATTTCATAGACGAGACCATTGAGGCCCAGAAGGTTTAAACAATTTCTCCAACTATCTGCCTCTATTTCCTGCTAAGCTGCTTCATGATAGGCCATAATACTTCTCATGTTTCCATGTAAAATGATGAAAAGAATAACGGTGTCTCATGACATACTGTATATTCACACTATAATTACACACATTGAACACTTCTGCTCAGTGCCTTAATGGTATATTCTGAATCTATCCCTTTCTCTCTAACTTTATTTGAAACCTGCCAGACTCTGCCAGATCATCTCATGACTGAAATTCTACAGGAGCTTTCTAATTGCCGATTCCTCTCTTATCCCCTTGCAATATATTTTCCACATAGCAACCTGAGTAAACTTTTCTAAAATGTAAATCTGATCATGTCACTTTCCTACTCAGAAACCTCAGTGGCTTCTGATAGAATTTTAAATAACATTCAAACTCTTTCTTTGGCCTATACAGCTTCACATGATCTGTCACCTGCCTGCCTCTTTGATCACATCAAGAACCACTGTGGTCTTCATCCTTTAGTGTAGCCTATAGCTTTCTTCATCTTCAAACAACAGTCAAGGCTATTTTCTGCCTCAGGGCCTTCACATTGACTTATCTACAAGACTCCTAGTCTAAACAACCCTCAAGTGAATTCTATTCTTAGTACTAACACTATTTGATAATAGCTTGCTTCCTATACTTATTTTTTGTCTCTTGCATACAATAAAACTCTAGAGGAACAGGAGTTGTATCTGCCTTGATCAGTGCTGTGTTCTGCTCATTTTCTTGAAGACTACACATCCATAGTAAGCACCATGTTAGTATCTGTTGAGTAGCAAATGAATCCATATCTGAATAAGGAAAACCCGCATGTACCCCACGATCATTCTGTCTCAAAATCAATAAAAAAAAATCATTATACTCATATACAGAGTTTGAGAATAAATGTGAAAACAGAACTAAATGAACACTACACATGAGCATATACATTTTAAAATGGTTTAACATAATTAGCAATATCCCAATTCTATTCTCTTGAGGTATGTGATGGTAACTCAAAAATAAAATGTTCAAATGCCAAACCAAATGTACATGTGTGTCAGTGTGTATGTGTCTGTGTGCGGTGTGTGTAGAAGGGGGAGGAAAGATAATTTTTTCTTTATTAAGATATAAGGAAAATTTTTCCTTATTTATTAGTTTTAAAAACTTACAAGGGAAATCTTGAGTATATATTATTTAAATGGTGACTTTACTTTCACTGTATGCATGAATGTATATATTATTTCAATATACAATTTTGCTTTCTCTAGAGAAGAACAATTGTTCTATGACAATTGATCAATCAAGATAATTTTCATCTTGAATTAAATTTTGCACGTGGTAGGAGATAGGACTCCAGGTTCATTCTTCTGCATGTGGCTATCCAATTTTTCCAGCACCATTTATTGAACAGGGCTTCTTTTCACATGTACATATTCTGTTGTCTTCTTTGTCTAAGATGGGTGGTTGTAGGAAGATGGCTTTATATCTGTGTTCTCTGTTCTGTTCAGTTGGTCTGCATATCTATTTTTGTACCAATACCATGATGTTTTTGTTCCTATATCCTTACAGTATAGTTTGAAATCTAATAATGCAATGCCTCTAGATGTGTTCTTTTTGCTTAAAATTTCTTTGGATACTTGGACCCATTTTTGGTCCCAGGTGAATCACAGAACTATTTTTTTCCTAGATCTGTAAAATATGACATTGGTATTTTGGTGGTAATTGTGTTGAATCTATAAATCTCTTTGGGTAGTTCAGACATTTTAACAATATTGATTCTACTTATCAATGAGTATAATGTTTTCCTATTTGTAACAACTGTGATTCCATCTTCAGTGTTTCTTAGTTCTCCTTGTAGAGATTTTTCACCTTCTTCATTCAGTATGTTCCTAAGTATTGTATTTTGGTTGTAGCTATTGTGAATGGCATTAAGTCTTTGATTTGACTCTTAATTGGCTGTTAGTGGTATGTAGAATTATGTATGCTGAATTATGTACATTGTCTTTGTCACCTGAGACTTAGTTGAATTTATTAACCAATTCCAGGAGGCTCTTGGTGGAATTTTTAGGATTTTCTGGATATAATACCATATCAACAGTGAAAAGTGATCATTTGACATCCTCTTTTATGATTTGAATATAGTTTACTTCTTTCTCTTATCCAATTGGTCTGGCTAGGACTTCCAGCACTATGTTGAATAGAAGTGGAGACAATGGTCACCCTTGTCTTGTGCCAGTTCTTAGGGAGAATGTTTACAATATATTGGCTTTGGCAAAGAAAAGTTACTCTCCAATTACAAGTATAACAACAACAATGATGACAAAAATAAATGGGACTTGATTAAATTCAAAGCCTCTGCACAGCAAGGGAATTATCAACAGAATAGATAATCTACAGAATGGGAGAAAATGCTCCCCAACTACACATCTAATAAAGGGTTAATATACAAAATCTAGAAAAATTCAAGAAAATTGGCAATAACAAAACAACCCTATTAAAAGTGGGCAGAAGTCATGAACAGAAGCTTTTCAAAAGGAGAGAGAAAAACAGCAAAAGAACATGATAAAATGCTCAACATCACTAGTCATCTGGGAAGTGCAAATTCAAACCACATGAAGATATCATCTTACCCCTGTTAAAATGGCTTTTATTAATAAATCCAAAAATAATAGATTCTGGCATGGAAGCAAAGACAAGGTAATGTTTATTATGAGACTGCAAATTAGTACAATGTCTATGGAAAACAGTATTGAGAGTCCTCAAATAACTAAAAGCAGGACTACCATTCAGTCCAGAGATCCCACTCTTTGGTATCTGCCCAAAGGAAAAAAAGTCATTTTATCAAAAAAACACATGCACTCTAATGGTTATTGCAAAACAATTCACAGTTGCAAAGATGTGATATCAACCCAAGTGCCCATCAATTCATGAGTGCATTAACAAAATGTGGTATGAAATACTACTCAGCCATTAAGAGAAATGATTTAATGTACTTTGCAGCAATTTGGATGGATTTGAAGATCATTATCTATTCATTTCAAGAATGGAGAAAAAAAAAAAAAAAAAAAAAAAAAAAAAACTACATAGTCTCTAACAATTTGGAACTAATTGATGGTCACACATACACCCAGAGAGAAGTAAAAGTCATTGGAAATCGAGAAGGGGGAGAGGGAGGAGAGAAGGGGTAAAACCACCTAACAGGTACAACGAACACCAGATGGGTGGTGGGCTCACTTACAGCTCTGACTAAAACACTATAAAAGCTATTCTTGTAATGAAAACATGTGTGCTCCCTTAACAATGTGAAATTTTAAAAAACAAAATAGAAAAAGAAATTGAGAAGAGATAATCATTTATACATTTTCAATGTGCTCATCACTGAGGGGTGTACTTTAAATCACTCAACATCCAATTATTTTTAAATGCTCACTCTATGCCAAGCAATGTGAGAAACTTGAAGAAATTAAAAACGTTGTCTTTGTTCACAGTGAGCTTATAGCGTAACATAGGAGGAAAGCTTGACCTTTGTAAACTAAGTAGCAGCCAGGGTAAGACAACATGTAACTCAGGTTTTAAATGTGGGTAGAAGCACAAAGAGACAAAGGCAGTATTTATAGGAAGAGATGTTAAAAGCCAGTCAGAGAACTAATATGACTGTTATATCCAAAAAGGAAATGAATTTAATTCAGCCCATAAACCACATGGGGGAACTCCAAATTAGAAAAAAAGACATATGCGTATGTGCATGTGTATCTGCTTTCTACATGAATGTACCTGTGCAACTATTCACTTATCAGACAATGGTAAGTGGGAAACAGGTCATTCACATACTACCGAATCTTCCCCATTCTCTAGCTCTCTGCCTTTTACATTTAGATTTACACAGTGTAGACCTCACCTCACAAATTCAAGTTACCTCCTAGAAATAAGCAGATAGAAGCACCTATGTGTGGAAGCGGACTTTTGATAAAGGGGGAAAAGAGCAACTTTATTTCTTTTCCCAACTATAATCAGGGAGGCTGAGGCAGGAGAATCACGGAAGCCCAAGAGCTGGAGGTTGCTGAGTCCTGTGACATCACGGCACTCCACCAAGGGCCGTAAAGTGAGACTCTGTCTCTACAAAATAAAATTAAAAAAAAAAAAAAGAAGATCTGTCACCAGGCTTGGAAGTGGTCTTTTTTCATAGGCAAAGAATTACTATTAGAGTTTCTGGGTTTTTTTTTTTTTCTCTCTCATATCAATTGCCATCTAATTCACAGAAGGGAAGAAATCTTTCCTTATGGAAGCTACTTTTGTTCATTTCATATAGTGGCCAATTTAAGTTAGAAATCTTATCCATTTCCCTCTTTGGTTACCTGTTTCACAAGCTCAGCACATTCCTAGATGCCTACTTTATGAAGCCAGTAAGGATATTCAGAGTAATTGTCCATCACATATTTCATACCCTAGGATTGCCATTCTTATCAGAAAGACAATAGTAGATTGATTCCAGTTGTCAGGCAACTTTTTTTTTTTTTTTTTTTTTTTTTGAGACAGAGTCTTACTGTGTCACCCAGGTAGAGTACGTGGCGTCATAACTCACAGCAACCTCTAACTCTTCGGCTTAAGCAATTCTCTTGCCTCAGCTTCTCAAGTAGCTGGGACTACAGGTGCCCGACACAACACCTCGCTGTTTTTGGTTGCAGTTGTCATTTTTCTTTAGCAGTCCTGGGCCGGGCTCGAACCTGCCATCCTCCGTGTATGTGGCTGGTGCCATAACCACTGAGTACAGGTACCAAGCCTGTCAGGAAACTTTCAATAGTGTAAAAGATCAGTAGATAGTTGAGAACCACTTACTAACCTTGAATTCGAATTCAATATCAAGGCAAAATACTCTAAATAGGTAAAATATGTATACATTATTAGATATATAGAAAAAAACAGACTTATTAACAAATGTCACTGAGAACAAAACAAAAACATTTAATAAATACTTTACTTCTTATTCAAAAACTGGCATGATTATTCCAGTAATGATATAGTTGTTCACAAGTTCACTGGAACTATCTTCATAAAACTATTTTCAGAGTCATTTAAAAACAAGCAAGACAGAAGTCATAAGGTTTTTTGATTGAAATCTTATTTTTGATCCCCATATCTTGGTAACAAGATTAGTACATAAAAAACTAGTAGGTATACAAATTAACAGTTGTATCAATTTAATATGTTCTCAAGAAATACATTTAATCTCCTTCCACCAAACAAAAACAAAAATGAAACAAAAAGAAGATAATGTAAAATCTAAAGAGAATTTCTAAAGGGAAATCTCAGAAGGGATTTATATAATAAGATGTTACTAAGAGATTGTAAATTGGATGTTTGTTTAAGTGAAGTTACTCATCTTTTAGAAATATAAATTCTGCTTTATCTGTGGAAAACTGACTCCCTCGAATGTGTACACATAGTTTACTTATTGAGATTACTACAGTGAAGGCCATTCTGGGGAATCCATTCATTTTTTTACCCCTAAAATTTCTCTAAAGCGATTGAGAAATAGTACAGTTTTATGTTGACAAGATAAATTGAAGTGGAAAAAAAATAGGGTGTTCTATTTCTGATTAGGAGAAACCTCTTTAAAAAATTAGTTTAAATTGGAGAAGTTTGGTGACATTAGAAAATAAAGCTCAGCTATTTCTTTTTAGAAACTCAGTAGGTTAACAAAAAATAAGAAAAATCTTAATCAATAGCTCTTGTCCATGTACTTTCTATGCTTTCCATATTATTGACCTGAAAACACAAAACTCCACATGGCAGAAACTGTTAACCTTTACCTAAAAGCAATTCCATTCTTTGTTACTAGAAAAGGATTTGGTTTTGTTCCAGTGTCTCATAGCACTATAGCATAATAGATTATATGATATGATAGCATATCAGGAAAGGTGAACTCTACCTTATGGTAAATCATAAGTACTCCTGGCCAGTGCATGTTAGCAATTTGTGTGAGCACTGAGACATAAAAAGAAAGTAGCTGAAGGTCCTGTTTCTAATTTTCTCCATTATCAAAGAGACAGCATCAGGGGAAACCCTCCCTTTCCTTATTACTTCAAACCTTGTGTGTGGAGATTATTACACAGCTTTAACTGCTGTAATGTGGCAATAAGAAGTGAACCAAAGGGATATTAGACAGGTGCTTCTTAAGTACCTTAGCATTGTCAAACTATTGAATTAGCCAAATATGACAGCTTTCACTTTCAGAAATTTATTTATGCAAGTTATTAATACCTATTTTTAACCCACTTGTAGGCAGGTATTCTGTTACAGCTACACACACACACATATATACATACATATATATATGTGATAAATATATATATATATGTGAATATGATAAACTCCAAGTAAAATAATTAACTTTTTTTGCTAGATTCACTGTACTGTGATATGCATGCATTATAAAAACCAATAAGAAAACAACCCTAGCCCACCAGAGGTTACTATTTAAGAGCTTCTAGCTCATACTATTGTTAGTGCATTCATTGGTATTAGCCCTTATTGCAAAAATAAAGCTTTTATTACAAACAAACAATGTGCAACCATGTTGCTAGCTATGTTGAATAGGATTAATAATTCATACTTTGATAACATTGCATCTCAGAAGAATTTAAAATTTAAAATACCTTTTGAATTTTCAAAGGTAAGAAAGTTTTTATCTCTTCCTTAACCTTATCCCAAAAATCTATTGCAGTACAATACAGAAGCACATTTGATGTAACAAGTTAAAAATTCATAAAGAAATTGTTGCAGGAAGAAGATTTCATGTTGGGGAAGAGTTCTTTATCTCAAAGAAAGTTAATAAATCATGAGATTTGGAATAAAGATATTTAATCATATCAAAAGAAGTGTCATTTATATAATAGCAACATGTGGGATAAGTGTAATAAAATTTCATATCAGAACATAACCTAAAGAATAGAAGTCATTGGTACTCCTAATCCCCAACCTCTTATAAGCTAAAGTTAGTTGGGACAGGCACACTTAAACATATCAAGTAAAGTTCTCCAAAAGCATATGCTTCATCTTAATTATTTCTTCATAAAAGAAATGGGAGGAAACAGAAAACATAGCTGACTAAGTAATGGTAGGAGATTCCTGACCAGGACAAAAGAATATTTAGAATACACTTGCGGTGCATCTTACAAGGGTATATGTGAAACTTAGTAAATGTGGAATGTAAATGTCTTAACACAATAACTGGGAAATTGCCAGGAAGGCTATGTTAACCAGTGTGATGTAAATGTGTCAACCGGTCTGTGA
>CAUYPK010095549.1:0-109857 GCA_963574355.1 Loris lydekkerianus | reverse complement strand
TAATATTCTTCCCCTTATAGGTAATGATTTTCTTTCATCTGGCTGCTTTCGGAATTTTCTCCTTCATATTAACTTTAGTGAAATTGATTATGATGTGTCTGGGGGATGTCTTATTTAGGTTGAGTCGTGCCAGAGTTCTGAAACTGTCAACTATCTGAATAGCAGAATCTCTTGGCATGTCTGGAAAGTTCTCCTTCATAATCTCATGGAGAAGAGACTCTGTGCCTTGTGAAGCCACCTCATTGCTTTCAGGTATCCCTATAAGACGAATATTGGTTTTCTTCAAATTATCCCAGAACTCTCTGAGAGAATGATCTGTTTTTGCCCTCCATTTCTCTTCCTCTCTGAGAGTTTGGGAGCGTTCAAAAGCTTTGTCTTCAATGTCAGAAAACCTTTCTTCTGCTTGCTCCATTCTGTTACTGAGGGATTCTACTGTGTTTCTCAGATCTTTGAGGACTGCAACTTCTTGTGTCAATGTGTCAAAATCTTTGGTCATTTGGTCTTTGAATTCATTTAATTCTTGAGACATCTTTTGGGTTACTGCTTGGAATTCTAATTCAATCTTATTTGCTATCCAGATTCTGAATTCAATTTCTGACATCTCAGCTGTTTGTGCATGGGATCTTGTGATGCGTCTGCCCCATTGTTCCTTGAGGGAATAATCTACTCTGATTATTCATATTGCCAGAGTTTTTCCATTGATTTCGTCTCATGATTGTTTTTCACCTTTGCCTCTGGCCGTCCTCAGAGTTGGAGTGGTGTCTCTCCGAGATTAGACCCCTGGGGATCACTTTATTGTTGCTGGATCTTTGTAGCTCTTCTGGGGCTGTCCCAGCCAGGGAGTTCTGGTTGTGAGAGCAGCTCAGGGTTGTGACCAGAGCAGTTCAGGAGTGTGACACCCCCGATGCAGCAACAGGGCGGGAAATGGTGCACACGGTTCTGGGAGTGCCTGGCGCCCAGTGACTTTGGCACAGGGAACCCAAGGCTCCAGCAGTCTCTGGCCAGGAGAAGCGCTCTGTGCAGAGGTAAGGAGGGTTCTGGAGGGCACGCGGCTATCAGCGACCCTGGCCAAACCAGCAGGCAGGTGTAGAGGTATGGAGGGTACAGGAGGGAGGACGTGGGGTTGTGCGGCTCCTGGAGTTACTGGTCAGGGTGTGGGGAGGCCCAGCGGGCGGGGTAGTGGGTCCTGGTGCAGCTCTTACCTGGGTCTGGGTGGGCACAGCTCTTCCGGAGGTCTGGGAGAGTGCAGATAGCAGGTCGTGGTGCAGCTCCTCTGGAGGTCCGGGAGGGTCCCGACGCAGCTCTTTCAGAGATCCATGAGGGCACTGATTTTGGGTCCCAGTGCTGGTATTAAATGTTTTAGAAGATACTTCTGTGAATCCCCTGGGTTGCCCTCTGACTTTTAGTTAGAATTTCCAAATTTGAACTGTTTTGCCTGTCCTTCTGGAGTTCCTTCAAATGCCCTATGCCACAGTTCAGATGAAGATCTTAAAATATAGTTATAGTGGCTCGGCACCTGTAGCACAGTTGTTACAGTGGCAGCCACATACACCAAAAGTGGCAGGTTCGAGTCCAGCCCAGGCCAGCTAAACAACAAGGACAATTGCAACAACAAAAAGCCGGACATTGTGGTGGCGCCTGTAGTCCCAGCTACTTGGGAGGCTGTGGCACAAGAATCACTTAAGCCCAAGAGTTTGAGGTTGCTGTGAGTAGTAATGCCATAGTACTCTACCCAGAGCAACACAGTGAGACTCTGTCTGAAAAAAATATATAGTTAATTACAGATTCTCGTTGAACTTAAGTGTAAGGAGAGATTTCTTTATTGTTTGTGATATACTACACATCTAGCAAGGAGTTACCTAATTTCATCATGTCAGCCAGGTACCAAAGCAAGTAAAATATGAAACAGTCACACTGGTTATTTGGTGCTATGTGGACCACAATGGGTTCCTTACCTGAATTCATCGCTTCTATTGTATCTACCACCTCCTCATGTGGAAAAGATAGTTATCTCATGGAGTTTTCCAGGGTAGGGTTGACACCACATGACAGAAAGCTCCATTTTCTTAGCCTTGGCATTTCACAAGTAGTGGCAACCTCTCCTCAGAAAGCAGGGACCCTGCAGTGATTCCATTAAAGATTTTCAGCAACTTTGGATCCACATAAGAGCATCATAGTTACTTTGCAGGAGAAGCTAGTTTCCAAGGAGTAGACTGTGTTAGTGAGCCTGATAACTTTTCTCGCCCAGGCCTAGCCCTGCCACATGGCACCATGCCCTCCTCACCTGCAAAATCCCTGTGATGACGGCTCCTTCTGACTGTGCCTGCCTTCATCAGCAACCTTAATGGAGCCTGCCTTCTGCACAGATATACCAGCAACCCTAACAGAGCCTGCCTTCTGCACGGATATGAGCCGAGAGAACTTCACTTTTATTACTTGTTTAAACTGAGCTCTCCCAGAAGAATATAAGCACATAATGCGACTGCAATCAGAGATTAAAAGGAATACAGCTATTATCAGAAATGGGTGGCTGCCAAATTTGTCAACCAAATTCTTTTCACTTAATGTCATTAAAATAAAGAGAGCAGTTTTTAAAATGAAAATTTCCCAGACTGCTATGAATTTATCTTATTGATTCTGTTAATACAGCCAGTTAAAATAATAATCCCATCACACAGAGAAAGGAGAATAATATTAAAAGCAAAAATAAGGGTAGAACTTCCTTAATTCTTTTCAGTTAGATATCCCCACATTAACCTGTAAAGGACAAAAATTGGGGTTTAAACATTTAATGTAAAAAGTCATCTATGTTCAAATCTCCTTGGTCTCTTTTATTAACCACCGCCTTCGTGCATTTTATCTCCTACCTTTGATGTTTTTATAAAAACCCTTGAGTTGCAACAAGCATATACTAATTGACTGCATCAAGACAGACTCAATAACTTCAGTAGAACCTCCATCGTTGACCACTCTCTACACTCTCCACCTTCTTAAGTTGACCTAGTTTTCACAGGTCCTAACCAGACATGCATCTACGTGCTGACCAGTATAATAGGCCTCGTTCCCTGTGCTGACCGCCTCCGTACATTGACCAGGTTGTTATAGTGGTGGTCAACTTACAAAGGCTCTACTATATCACATTTTAACTCCCACGACAGAGCTGTTAACTTAGGTTAACTCACTTATGTAATGATCTCTGCTCCAAAATGGCTGAGCAAGGATTAGAACCTCTATTTTCTCCTTCTAAGTCTGCAGACCTTTCTATGAAATCTTTTAAAATACCCTATAAATACACAGAGCATGCATAAAAGACCATGAGTGTCCTTTGATTTGTGCTTTGGGGTCTCACTGGGGAAAAATAATACCTCCTATCTCATGGAGATAACCCCTCTTTTTTGAGTCCATATCACTTATGTCCATATAAATCTCTACTGGAAGCTTCAGTTCAGTAGTTAAAATAGCAGAGATTTCAGGGGCCATTTCCTGGGGCTGTTCAGCTGCCCACCGGTCCCCAGTCAGTCTTAAATGGGTTGAATCCTCTCTAGCTGAACCCTTCCTTTGCTTCCTCTGCTCGATCTTTTCCTATTTCATCAATAAATTGCTCAGTTAGATGAACATGTAATGTGAGAAAATGCCAACAGTTAATTAGGGATGAGCCTGTGAAAACTTGGGGGAAGCTACGAGTTTCAATTATATTAATGAACACACAAATGCAATCAAATCAAATGGATAAGCATTGTGTCAAGTTTTTACAGGAAGAGAATTGTAATTCACATGCATGAAAGCAACTCTCTTGTAACTTACAGAATACGAGATTAAAAATAAGCACACAGGAGAACCATTAAACTACTTATTATTTGAGTTAAATTAGAATTCTATGAGGACGGTTTCATCAAATGATTTGTTTTATTTTAATTTCCTTTCACAATCAGATTCAAATTATGCTACCTGCAGGTTACATGGTGAAGCAGATGCTCTTTGAACATCAAACCCCATTTTTTAGAACATTCATTGATTTTTAAAAGGTTTAACATCAACTCAAAGCTAGACACTAAATATCTTCTGGTTTTTAAAGTCATCAACTCCTTCACGTAATATTTCATAGACGCTATCTTAAGGGGGGAAGAAAAGGAAAGAACTCTTAAAGGCAAAAGTTTTATATCTCAAACTATTTTATGATTTAACAGCTGTCCAGGGAATTGAAAAAGATGATGCTAGACTCAGCTAAAATTCAATACCTGTTCTTTAAATGTGCTAACTGCAGTGTGGAGTTCTGACACTCATAGTCTGCATGCAATTCTAGTTCTTCAGCACCAAGAAATCACCCACGGAGAAGGAACTGCTTCATGAATTCAATTTCATTGTCCGTCCATAAGTAGCTGTATTTCTTCAAGTAGCTCTGACACTTGTGAACATTAATGGAGACTGATCGCACCCTGCCCGGGGTTTCCTGGTGCATTTCCTCCAGCACATCCATCTGAGCCATGTTCTTTCATAATGGGAAGATAAAATTGAAAAAAGTAAGTGCAGCCAACGCTTTGATTTAACACCATGAAGAATCAGAGGTGGACTACAAGCCAGACTGCTGCCTTCCACAGCCCAGCCAGTTGTGTTCCCACCTACCAGGCACAATGTAAGGGTCCATGGCACACCTACTGGGGTAGGGCACAACCACAACTTGGACTCTACCCAACAAACGCAAACAATGTAACCTATTCATTGGCACCATGTTATTAATCTGAAAAATTTTTTTTAAAAAAGCCCAACCAGTACCCCACTAAGAAAGAGTTTATTGTACCTGAGTTCTCAAAATGCTGTATCTTAACTAAATGTTCGTAAAAAGAATCAAACTGGAAGTACAATAGGATATCATTTATTTATTGAAATATATTGTGAATCATTTGGCAGAGAATTCTTTTGGAAAGTGAAAAATTATCCACTTAATTTCTTGTTTATAAACTATATTGGTTTTCTTAAGACCAGAAAAATATGTAACTAAATCTCTGTGTAAGCAGAGAGATTTTATTCTTTACCATGAACATTCTTGAACCAGAAGAATTAGACATCAAAGTGAAGGGTAGAAAAGGTGAAGGTCTCCCTCTGACACTATCCTCTCCTTACTACCTGAGAAGCTCAGGTAGGCAAATAACCGCATTACCACTATTTCCAAAGACCTCTCTGATTCTTTCCTGAGCACCTCTGACCTTCCTCCCTAGCCTTTAAGCATCCAGGAGACTGATATTATGGGAAGACAAGCCCAAACGAGGGGTGGTTGCCCATGAGCATATTGACCACAAGCATCATTGCCCCACAGTTCCAACTTGTGTTCTTGGCTAGATACCTGCCAAACCAACCAGTGTTTGTGGTCAATTTGCACACTTTCTGGTTTCCATTTTCACACTTGGTTCAACATTATGTCATCCTTCCAAAGCAAATTGAGAGAAAAAAGTAATAAGAGACTCAGGTTAAGTTCAGGGAAAATATATCCCATGTATCCTAGGGGTTGAAATCTTTCCTTATTCCAACACACTAATTGCTTCCTTAAAACATGTACACTACATATGCTGCAAGACACTGTGCCAGGCTCTTTAGAGATTTAAAAAAAAAAAAAAAAAGGTGTAAAGCAAATTAGAAAGGTTAAAATAGCATGGTGAAATTTTAGTTGACAGAGATAACCATCTAGTGAGGTATCAGAAGAGAGAAAATAGGCGAAGTTCAAGATGATTTCATGGAGAAGGTGGCATGTTAAAAATGGGTAGTAGGATTTGTATGTGTAAACAGGAAGGAATATAAATACGAATGTAAATTATACCCCAAGTATTTATAGAGTACTTTCATACATATTATTTTATTACATTCTTACCTCATCCCTTGTTGTAATTAGTGGCTGAGGCTGGCTAGATGCCTGGTCCCCTTGTTTTCCTCCTTGGAGGTGGGTTGGAGCCGTGTCAGTCTGGTCAATGGTGATGGATGCCACTTTCAGGCTTAGTTAGCAAATGCCTCATAATCTGTAACTGCCCACACTTTCTCATTACTTATCAGCCAGCTGAATGCAAATACAGCAGAGAACTCCAAGTAGACCTCACAATGTCGCTGCACCACAAATGAAATGCACCCAGGAAGGTCAGGCTTAGAGCAGACCTCCTTTCCCCACCACACACCCATCCTTGCTCCCCTGACAACTTTAGGCTTTGCAAGAGCAGGATGTGGGGGGAGTTTGTTACAGCAGCTAGCATTTAGTATTCTAACCGATACAGGAAGTTACTACAAATGTCACTTTATAAAGGAGGCTCACGGAGGGAAGAGCCTGCACAAGAATACAACAATAGGACCGCTTGTTACTGAAGCAGACAAAGTCTGCACCTAATGTGTAGTAGGCATTTTACTTAAAATTAGGTCCAACTGCATCTGACCAAACACTAACCAAGAGCAACTGCATCTGACCAAACACTAACCACGAGGGCCTTAAATCCAGAAAGGTTTTCCTTTAACATAAAAATTCAGAGACCACTAAGGATCTAGGCTGCTCAGGCGGTTCCATACATAAGTCTGCCAGCTTTATTCCTTGCCCCCCGGAAGGATATGGCCCCTCTTCGCATCGTCTGAGATGGCAGAGAGAGCTCTGGGCAACAGATTTGGATTCCAGGTAGTATGAAAGAGAAGGGCACTGCTCTCCCCTGACGGCACTCCTGGAAGTTGTGTAGCTACTTCTGCTTACATATTCTTGGCCAAAAATTGATTGTGCGGCCACCCAACTGCCTGGGAGGCTGGAAACTGTTCTCGTTAGTACGGCTCTCTCATACCCCACGTTAATAGGAAAGTGCTGTCACTGAGAAACAAGACAGGATATGACCTTGGAGGAGCAACTAGCACGGTCTGCCCGTTGAGCATGTGACTGTGCTTTGGGAAGCTGATTCTGGCGTATGTTATGGAGTTACGTGGAGACTGGATCAAGGAGCGGAAGCGACAAATGAAGACGAGAATGGAGCAACTACAGTGACGCTGACAAATGCTGCTTCTCACTGGGAGCTTATGCACTGTGAGAAGTGCCACACTAGCCCACTTGCCACTTCACCTTCTCAAAGCACATTACAGTTCAGAGTTTAGCAAAACGTTTACTTGACTTTGAGGTTGTTAGACGGCTTAAAAGAGCAACCATTATCATCATGATTTGGGGGATTGAAAATCTGGACTGGGCTCTGCTGAGTGAGTCTTCTCCTCACATAGTGATGGGGTTCAGCTCTTGGGTGGGCTCACCTGGAGGGTTCAGGATGTGTGAGGCTTCACTCACATATCTGGCCTTGGTAGGGATGGCCAGAGGCCTGTGCTCAGCTGGGACTCTGGAACAGAGAGCCAGCCCATGGCCTCTGCAGCATGGCAATCACAGGGTAGTGATATATTTTATGTGGCACCTCAAAACTCCTGGGGAGAGGGTTCAAAGAAATAGAAAGTGGAAATTGCTGGTTTCTTGAGGTCTGTGCCCCAAAACTAGTACAACAATACTTCTGGCATATTCTATTGGTCAAAGCAGTCCCAAAGCCTGCATGAATCTAAGGGTAGGGAGCAAAGGTCCCACTTCTCAGTGGAAGGTACAGCTATCTTTAATTCTCCACAGATGCCTTGCACTTAGTCACCATCCAGTAAGTATTTATTAAATAGTTCACAGATTTGGTTCAGTTGTAGATCCTGAAAAAGTCTATGATTGGAAGAGATGGAGAGTGGAGATGGAGATTAAAAATGAATATATAGGCTCGGCGCCTGTAGCTCAGCGGCTAGGGGCACCAGCCACATACACTGGGGCTGGCGGGTTCAAACCCGGCCCGGGCCTGCCAAATGACAATGACAACTACTGCAAGAAAATAGCCTGGCATTGTGGCAGGTGCCTGTAGTTTAAGCTACTTGGGAGGCTGAGGCAAGAGAATTACTTAAGCCCAAGAGTTTGAGGTTGCTGTGAACTGTGATGCCACAGTACTCTACTGAGGGTGACAAAGTTGATACTCTGTCTCAAAAAAAAAAAAAAGGATAGACAGATTCGGGACCTGGGATCTGATTGTAGATTAGAAAAATAGAAGTGGAGTTTATTGCAAACGTGAAGGAAGAAAGTTAACAGCCATTTTTCCGCATTTCCTACACTGCGCCAACAGTTTGCATTGTCTGATGGCTCTGTGGTATTAACTGGTAATTTCTCCAAGATTCAAGCTGATTACTCCCTTCAGTCCTAGAGAGACAGGAAAACAAAGCCAGACAAGAGCAAGTTATTGCCTAAATATAAGCTTCCTTGGCAAATCTTGGATGGAGGAGGTAAAAAGGCACTAGCTGGAAAATGCCCCAGGGAGAGCTCTCATTTGTTGAAAGGCAGTACCTGACAGGTGTCTTTTCCAAAGCGTCTAGCAACTCCCTCTACAAAGGAGGCAGTGCTGAAGTCTTGATGAGATGTTCTCTCCTGCTAGTGACATTTTTATCGACAGCACGGTTCTAACAAGTTTGGAGAGTCATCGCATTATCACTCAAGATGAGCGGGGGCCCCAAATAAAAGGACGGATTTAGAGTCGGTCTTGAAGATTTCCATCAGATGCTGGTTCCAACAGATACTGATATGAACCCTCGAGGATTCTGGACAACCCACATAAAATGAAATAATTGCAGTGACAACTTCCATTCATCACAATGAGACTCAAGGAAGTTCTGCTTGTCATGATAATGACTTGAAAATGATAAGCTAGTGAAAAAAGCACTTAGGAAGACTTTTCCTTTTCTCTGTAGCTAATTGGCCACTTTGTTTATAGAGGCGCTTTCTCTTTGACTAGTTTTTTGCTTCAGCTACTATAAGCGTCTGCCTAGATTAGCTAGATGCCTTAAATCTTTCCTGACTGTGGCTAGACTGCACTTATGTCAAGACAAGTTTTTGGACATGCATTTCACACCTCTTTCCTGCCATGCCACGCAAGTTCTTTAAAGACAGTGAAAGTAAAAACTAAACAGGTCTAATCCTATAAGAACAACAAAAGTGGGCTTAAGAAAACTCAGCCTGTGTATGTAATGAAAACCAGTATTCATCTTCCCAGAAATAAGGTTATATTGAATAATATTTCTACTGTTTTCTCTTGACTCCTTAAGGGAAATTTCTGCGGTCCATCTACCAAAGGAAAACCAATACCTAATGGTTTTTGCTTAAGTAAGAAAAACACAGAAAGTTGGTGGTGATGTTTACAGGGAAGACGAGGTATTGCAGGCATCTGTGGGAAAGACCAGCAGGGAAATGTGACTTTTACTGTCATGGTGGTGGTGTTCAAGCACAGGCAGGGCCTGGTTGGCTGTCCTGGGTATAACCGTCTCTTACCATGCAAACAGGTCAAACAAGTGACTTCACTGGCTCTAAATGAGTGATTAGAAGTAGTTATCCAGCCCAGACTTATTTTTAAACAACTCCTTTGGAAAAATCTCCAACTTTGCCTTTTTTCTCTCACAGAGAGATCCCTTGACTTCAGTTCCGTCCTCGTGGTAAGGGCAAGACTTTAAAGGACTCTCACTTGAACCAGCTATAAGCTGTTCAAATTCTTGGGTGATGGAGAACTCAGACCATACATTCTTCACCATCAAGGTAAGCAGAGTGTGTCATTTATTCCATCTCAAGGAAAAGAGGCCATCGCTCAGTCAACGTGGCTCTCACAGAAGCACCACCACATCACCCATGGACTTCTGGGCCTAGTTGTCCTGCTGCCAATCAGTGCAGGTTTAGGAGAGATTTTTCCACAGTGCATCAAAACCTCCCAAACCAGGCTATACTATGTGGAATAGCATGGTGGTCAAGTATGTGAACTTGACATTAAATTGCATGGAATGAAACCAGGCTCTGCTACTCTCTTGGGACAAGTTGCCATCCCCTGTGTCCTGTTCCTGCATCTGTAAAATCTGTAAAAAGTGGCTGTGAGGATGATGAGAAAATAACACATCAATGGCTTTCTGTGAAATCTGCACTTGGTAAGGGCTCAAGAAATATCAGCGATCACTGTCATTTCAGTTGTCAGCTAATGTTCTTCACTTCGATTGCCAAAATGGTTGGGACTGGGAGGTCCTGATTACAAGATGCTCTTTCATAGCCTAATTCCTCTCAGTGACTAAATTCAGGCCCTGATATAAAAACACAAATGTTTATCTAGGCAATAAACATGAAATTTTTTGTCAGTTGCATTTGTTTAATGCAAGGAAGTAGGAAATAACTCCTTAAGAAAGAATTTAATTTATTTTTAAAAAGCACATCAACTCTGGTCATCATAATAATCCAAATTCTCATTCTTATCCTCCCCCTTCATAAAGAACAGAATAAAATCACAGCAAAAAAGAAAAGTTGGGTGCGCTCTTATGAGGTTATGTCCACCATAAACCATGATTGACATGTTTGACATCAAATCGGTGTCTGTGACAGGCAGTGAGGTACAGTTTAACAATCCTGCGGACACACAGGCTTAACGCGCCTTAACTCATCAATAGTCTTTAATTGGAGCTTGAATTGAATGTGGATTCAAACTGATTGCTCTGGCTCCTTCACCTTCTGTCCAGGTTTTTCTTCTTACCTGCTTCTGTCACAGAGAATGGTCCACGTTTATGTCATGGGGAATTTCTCTTGTAGGATGTGAGTGTGTCAAAACTGAGAATATGTGAGGATCTTTTTGAATCTCTAGGTATTATACTGCCTGGAGAACAGCTGCAAGCCTAGCACTTTCACAGCCTGACTCATTTTGACCCTTCTCTCTGAGAAGGTGATGTCTCCTTATAAATAGTGATTTCTCACCCTGTGTGAGAAATATTTACCTCCCCCACCAGCCACTGTGAGTCTTCAAGCTGCTCTGTAAATGTTGTGAAAAGGGGGAGCCAGGGGAAGCCAAATCCAGCTGCCAACCTCTGTAGCAGAAAAGATTTATCCCTTGGAAAATGTAGGCTATCACTGTAGAGATCCACCTCTTAATGGCTTTTGACGCTGCAGAAATTATTCTCAGGGAGACTGAAGCGGGTACGTGTCATGCAAAGGCCACGTTGCTGGTGTGCTCCCCAGACCAGAGGACTCGCTGTGAGTTACTGGTTTCCACTTCCTGTGTGTCCAGGCTCCGTCATAACTGATATGCAATCACACATACAAAAGACCTGATCTTGCCCATGAATGGTAGATTCGCAAAGTGGGCCAGATGAGCCTCACAATCAAGTTTCAGAGCAAATGCACACGTCTCTCCCTGGAAGCGGGATTATTGGCATGAAATGTTCCCTTTCTCTGAATCCCTGTAGCACTCATTCTCCGCACCACACAATTTAGCACTTGATTATATACTGTCTCGTATTGTTCTCTAATTGTTTCTCCACCCAGATAAGAGGTGGAGTTTCTTGAAGACATCATTCTTTTCCCCCAACAAGCTTTCTATAATTGTGTGGCTGCGTCCCTTAAACTCTCGTCTAGTCATTTCTCTCCCATTGTGGTATGGATTTCAAATCTACCTAGATGAGGAGAAGTAAAAAACGTCAGCCACCACCTCCCCTCAAAACACAATGAATCAAAAAATCCAAAGCACCTGCTCACATGGTGCGCACCCAGCAGGGGGATTTGCAGAAGAAAGTATCTTTAAGGGAAGAAATCCAGGGGACAGTTGTTTTATCCATCAGCTGCCAAGACACCTTATCCTCAGACAAGTACACACTTAGAAAAGTCTCTTGACTCTTGTGTGGCCCCCATCCTTTGCAATGGGGAGAAATCTCTAAAACAGTAACAATGGCCATTTACTGATTCAGAGATCCACGTGCCTCTAGATTAAAGCTAGCTAAGCTTCCTAGCTAGCTAGGAAGCTTTAAAGTTAGCTTCCTACGCACAGTCCGTACCTCTTACTCCTGAGACTGGTTGCTTGAAATGCAGTCTACAGCAGCAGCTGGGACCTCTGTTTCCAGAAGGGATATATTATATCTCTCCTCATCGTGGCAAACAAATAACAGTTTTCAAATATTTTTGAAAAAATAGATGTTTTGTTTTGTTCTTTTACCCAAAAACTTTGGGAAAGAAAACATCAACCTCATTTTGAATTCCTTCTTAGCTATGCAGTGTGGGTGACTGTCTGTGGCAGCCCTGGCACACGCCCCGTGCCTGGAGTGAGCAGGCAGAGGGTGCTGGTGCAGTCACACTCCCTGTGTCTCCCGTGTCTCGTGGGAACATTTTGGGTTCTCACTGGCAAGTTTTTGTGGCATTCGATGAACTCTCTGAAAAGTGGAAAGTGGTTTATTCACAAAACTCCTTGAAGTTCTCCGCACTTACAAAGGATCTGTAGACAAACAGGTAGGTACCTCAACAGTGATGGCCGTGTCCCTGCCTTGAGGCAGAGCCACATATTTAAACGTAACAGAAAAGTGGGGCTCTGTAAGATTTTTAAAATTCTTCAAAGAAAGAGAGCTCTCCAACCCTCTCCCAGCTCCTGGTTCACCAGCTGGCTGCATTAGAAAGTTCCCCTGTGTACTGGATGATTTGTGCCTCAACCACATGGGCCCAGGCTGCTGTGCCCTATATCCTTCTCCCCTGTCAGGCAGGACCCAGCAAAGGGCAAAATGAAAATGCAAGGCCACTTGTTTTTATAAGTGTATAGACCCTGGTGATGGCAGAGCACCACGCCCCCAGCAGGGCCGTGAGGGATCTGGGGGAGACCGTGCATGGGGCTGGCACTCACAGGTGCATTTCAGCCTGTCTCTGTCCATCATCTTCTCTTTCCCCCCAGGGCATGATCTCATTCACTTCTGTTTGCTTTCTTGCTCACCATCTGTCTTCCCCATTAGACTATAACCATCACAGATCTTATCCGGCCCTGTGGGGGTTAGGGCTTCAATGTAATGAATTTTGGTAGGACACAATTCAGCCCACACCAGCGAGTAAACTGAAGCACTCCTCACAGTGCTCCCACTCAGAATGGCCCCTTCGTGCTCTTAGAAAACAGGGTCAGGGAGGCACGAGGTGGTCAAGGCACCAGCACCCGCCCGCTGCACTGTTGGGCAGCCGGGACACCCTTCTTCAGCACCGTGGAGCATGTGAAGGCTGCTCTTGTCCCTCCATAAGGCCCTCCTCCCAGCCTCGCAATCCAGCCACCTCTGCCCCCACCAAACCCTCGGGTCTCACCAGGCCAGGCTCCTCCTCAGCCTTCATGGAAGGAACTGACCAAAGCCAATGTCTAGTCACTAGCGCAGCCTCTTGACACAGCCACAGAGCCTCCATGTGCTTTATTGCACCATGGGACAGACAGGACCCTTTTTTTTTTTGAGATAGAGTCTCACTAGGTTGCTCTCAGTAGAATGGCATGGCGTCACAGCTCACAGCAACCTCCAACTCTTGGACTTAAGTGATTCTCTTGCCTCAGCCTCCCAAGCAGCTGGGACTATAGGCGCCCGCCACAATACCCGGCTATTCTCTTTTTCTTTCTTTCTTTTTTTTTTTTTTGGTCGTAGTTGTTATTGTTTGGTAGGCCCAGGCTGGGTTCAAACCCGCCAGCTACGGTGCATGTGGCTGGTGCCCTGGCCACTGCATATATTATTTGCCCTGCTCAGTAGGATTAACAGACTTAAACTTAGGTTCTAGAGGCAGCCACTCATAAGGTATGGACTGAGAGAGCAGCGGTTAGGCTAGAACAGCTCCATCAGGGCGTCATCCCCCATGTCAGGGGCACACAGCACCGGCAGCAGAGGCGAGAAGAGCCACTGACGCTTAGATCAGCCAGTGCTATAGTTTGAATATGTGTCCCCTCCAAAATTCACGCTGAAACTTAGTCCCCATTGTGATGGTATTAAGAGGTGAGGCTTTGGGGAAGTGATGAGAAGAGTCACAGGTGAATCAGTCCCCTTATTAGAGGGGCTTCAGAGAGAGTTCACCTCATGCTACTCCATTCCTCCACCATGTGAAGACACGGCCTTTGTCTTCTCCAAAAACTGTGGCAACAAGGCACCATGTTGGAAGAGGAGACTGGCCCCTCGGACACCAAATCTGCCAAACCTGCGTGTTGGACTTCCCCACCTCCAGAACTACGAAGAACAAATAAATTCCTGTTCTTTATAGATTACCCAGTCTAGGTGTTTTGTTACAGGAGCATCAATGGGCAAAGACAGCTGGTGTCACTCTAAATGGTTGACACAGCCTTGTAGACCTAAGGCTCAGTTCAAATTCCTGCCACGGGTTACATGGTCTTACACCTTTATTAACCTCTCTGTTTCTTCATCTATGAAATAAGCATAATTAGCTACCACACAGAATTATGGTAAGGATTAATTAATTGAGGTGATACATACAGCACCAATACATCAAAACAACAGCACCATGCCAGGCACTTAGTCAACATCCAAAAAGTGGTAGTTGCTGTTATTATTATCATTACAGATTTTGCCTAGAACCTACCTTAATAACAAGCTTATTTCTTGCTGCTTCCTAATCTAACTTGTTTCTGTTGTATAGAGAGAATTTACATCAATAACATTTGAACAAAAGGCTGATGTATGGACTTGTAAGTCAGTAAACAATCTATTAAACAAGGGTACTAATTCAGATTTGGCAAACTGCTACTGAGCACCTTCCATCACAGGACCTATTCTAAGACACTGGTAAACATGTTTCTTTTTTAAGACTCAACACACTCCATTGTGTGTACATGGAGATACATCACGTTCACTTCTTTACCCATTCAGTCATTGAGGGCCACGTAGGTTGTTTGCACTCTTTGTAGTTTACAAAATGCTTTCATAAGTATCACTTTTTTTTGAGACGGAGTCTCATTATGTTGCCCTTGGTAGCTCACAGCATCCTCTAACTCTTGGGCTTAAGCGATTCTCTTGCCTCAGCCTCCCAAGTAGCTGGGACTACAGGCACCTACCACAATGCCTGGCTATTTTTAGAGATGAGGTCTCATTCTGGTTCAGGCTGGTCTTGGACCTGTGAACTTAGGCAATCCACCCACCTCAGCCTCCCAAATGCTGGGATTACGGGCATGAGCCACCACTCCTGGCCCCCACGTATATCACATTTGATCCCTGCAAAGACTGCCATGATCTCCATTTTACAAATGAGAATGTAAAGTCAGAAAACTAAGTGCCTCACCTAAAGCTAAAGCAAAGATTTTATATATATATATACACACATGCACACACTTATATATAAAATATATATGCTGACACTACATAGAGATAACACCTAGGTATATAAAAAGATATATGCCAGCTGGGCACCTGTAGTCTCAGCGCCTTGGGAGGTGGAGGCAAGAGAATTGCTTAAGCCAAAGAATTTGAGGTTCCTGTGAGCTGTGATGCCAGGGCACTCTACCGAGGGCAACAAAGTGAGACTCTGTCTCAAAAAAATAAATAAATAAAAAACAATGAGAACACATGCACTGATTACATATTTGAATGAAAGCAGAGTTCAAATAATGTTTTAGCAGAATCTGATTTTACATCATGATCTAAATTAAATTAATTCATCTATGAATGTATCACCTATACCTGAGAGGATAAACTTCCATATCTGTCTTTTTTTTAACAGCACACAAAATAATACTGAAATTTTTTGACTGATACAAGGTCTAAATGTGGATTTTAAAGACTTTTTTTTTTTTTTTTTTTAATATAATACCGGGGAGCGCCTGTGGCTCAAAGGAGTAGGATGCTGGCCCCATATGCCAGAGGTGGCGGGTTCAAACCCAGTCCCAGCCAAAAACCGCAAATAAATAAATAAACTATAATACCTCATATATAAACCTTCTGTAAGATCTTTATCTTATAAACCAGTAAGAAAGTAAAAATGCAGCCAAGCCAGTTAATATATAATGCTTTCTTATCTCATGTCTTTTAAGAGGTATGCCAATTTTGGAGATACTAAAATGGAAAGAGAAAAAAAGTGCACCTTAGAATCTCTGAAATACAGTGTTTGATGTGTTTGTGAGTAATAAAGCCTGAAAAAAAAAATACATATGCTACATTTTATATATAAAGTATATATTTATATATATTTACATATAAACATTATTTACATATATAAATATATGCATATACTATATACTTTACATATAAATATTAATTTATATAGCATATACTACATACTTTACATATAAATATTAATTTATATAGTTATAAATGTATATATACAAGGTGCCCATAAAATTCATGTGCAATTTAATACAGGACAGCATGGTAGTTCACACCTGTAATCCTAGCACTCTGGGAAGTCAAAGCAGAATTGCTTGAGCTCAGGAGTTTGAGACCAGCCCAAGAAAGAGTGAAACCTCATCTCTACTACCAGAAATAGTGATTTTTCTAAGAAAATAGAGAAATAAGCCAGGTGTCATGGTACACACCTATAGTCCCAGCTACTCAGGAGGCTGAGGCAGGAGGATTGATTGCTTGACCTCAAGAATTTGAGGTTGCTGTGAACTACAGTGACACCACTGTACTCCAGTCCCAGGGTGACAAAAAGTACCCCTGTCTTAAAAAAAAAAAAAAAGACATATATACCACAGATTTCATATATGAAATCTTAAGGCTACACTAAAATTCCTTGTATTGTAGTAACCAGGAAAATAGTCTTGAGATGTCTACTGGGTGAGGGCAGCATGGAAGAAAGCAAGGACAAAAGGAGAAAATGGACTGTTCCTCATTAAAAAAAAAACAGCCTCCGGGAGAGGGGACAGAAGAGAAGGCACAGCCTGACAGTATGAGCAAGCAGACAGTCTTCTTTCAAAATAGGAATGCCTTTTGAAAATAAAAAATTTTAACAATTTTTGCATTTTTTTGGATTTAAACCTCCTCCAGTTTTCTAAATCTTTAGAAACACCTCCTGTATGCGCAAAAATTCTTGTGATACTAGGTTTTAGCAGAAATCTAAGTACATGAGCTAAAGCAACACTTCAGGGTCAACATGAGACACTTGGGGAGAGCAAGGTAACTCAGACATTGAACAATTCAGATACAGGAGCTCAGGCCAGAGGTCCAAGGAAAGCAAATACCCGGGATACCCAGAGCCGTGTGTGGGGCAGAGGAGCTTTCTGCACGTGAGATGTTATTCAACCCAGTGTCCACTGACATCTGGATTACAAGGAAATTTAGTACTTTGAGGAAAGATAGGGTATAAATTGCCTTGTTGATTGCTATTCAGGGGAGGTTTTCAGTTTCATGTTTTATTGGCCAGCGATGAAAAAATAAAAGAGAGAGATAATTCGAACAGGAAAACCTCCTAGCTGTACTTCCAAAGAATATGCAAAGCCCTTGACCTTCTTTGCAAGGGAGAGAACAGACAAGAGGTGCTCGTAACCAAGATGATTCTGGTAACTACTAGGTAGACAACTGCCCAGGGAACTACTAAGCTTTCAAAGACAAATGAACTTGGAGCTGAAAGAACTACAGCATTAATATTTGTACTGATGTTAGCAATAGATACTTTTGCTCAAATGAGATCTCACACACACCACACAGAGAACTGCTCTGGTTGAAGAGATGAGGTTGGAAATATGGAGTTCCCCAAACCCAAGCCTGGGCAGCACTCCAAATTCCAAAACATTGGGGGCTGGGCAGCAAATCAAAAAGAGTTTATATTGCATATACTGTTTTGATTGTTAGTTATAACAGAAAAGATAAATCCTGAAAAGTACAGCTTTAGGCTGGACATGGTGGCTCATGCCTATAATCCTAGCACTCTGGGAGGCTCAGGCAGGAGTGTTGCCTGAATCTCAGGAGTTCAAGACCAGCCAGAGCAAGACTAAGAACCCATCTCTACTAAAAATAGAAACACTAGTGGGGCATTGTAGTAGGTGCCTGTAGTCCCAGCTACTCAGGAGGCCAAGGCAAGAAGTTTGAGGTTGCTGTGAGCTATGATGCCTCAGCACTCTACCCAGAGTGATAGAGTAAGACTGTCTCAAAATAAAAAAGTACAGCTTTGAGTAATCTATAGCAGAAAAACATCAGAATGGGGTGGATGGCGGGTGTGGGTGGGTGTTGGTGGCTTGACTAAGAAGGAGCATGAGGAAACTTTTTGGGGTGATAGCAGTAGTCTCTATCTTGATAGGAATTTGGACTACATTAGTCAAAATGCAACAAATAAGTGTTTCAGATTTGTATATTTTGCTGATATGTTATATCTGATGGAGAAAGAAGCAACAAACCAATACTGAACTCTAGCTAGTGACGTGCATGCTGAAGTGTTTTGGGGGTGTAGATGTGTCCCCAAGTCACTCTGAGATCCATCAACAACATTGGATGCATTGAGGTTGGATCCAGCTTGATGGATGGAGAGACAGGTGGATGGGCGGCTATGTGACAAAGCCAGGATAGGGAAAGGCTGACGGGGCGTACAGTTTTCACCTGTGCTCTTTCAAGTTTTCTTAATAAAATATTGGGGGGAAAGGATCTTTACCTTTCAGGCAAACATGTTGAAATACTTACAGATGAAACTATAGAATATCCAGGGTTGGCTTCAAGATAATATGGGAGGAATGAGTGTGAGGGAGAACAGAAAAAAGTAAAATTAGCCAAGAATTTATCCTTGGTGAAACTAGCAATGGAAACATGGGGACCCGTTTTATTATCCTCTCCACTTTGGGGGTATATGTTTGAAATTTCCATAACAAAAAGGTTTTAGAAATGAAAAAATAATAGTGCTTTAGATATGTTTTCTTAAAAACTTCTTCCTAATTTCTATTTTGCAAATATGATTAAATATTGTGTCAAGTCTTATAAAAAGCAATATACAATACATTTTTCTCCTTATGTTCTCTGTAGTAATGAGCTTACATTTTTCTCCTTACGTTCTCTGTGGTAATGAGCTTCCATTTAAAAGATCAAAGTAAATGGGTACAGGTGATTGCACTAATGTACAAGCTATGATTTAACAATAAAAATAAATAAATAAATAAATAAATAAATAAATAAATAAATAAATAAAAGATCAAAGTAGCAATTGTGACCTTCCTGAATTGATTTAACCAAAACTGCATCTAAAATGGAGAGGGCCAAGGTCCCATTCTAAAAGTGTTTCTCACTATGAAGCATCAATGAGGAATTCCAGGTTACTAAATTGTACCTGTCTCTGGTTCCTGGCAGAAGGGGTTTGGTGCCCCATAATGAGATATGATAATAATAAGAAGGCTTCTGCTTTGGGTGTGGCTGCTATGCCCAGTTTATGGAGTATATCCCCCAAATCCCCTGACACTGATGCACCTTCATAAAGAAATCAAGTTCCAAGGAGTTCAAAAAGTGGCTCCCCACAGGAAGCCTGATTTTCTGTGTCTATTTGTTTCCATACTGTTTTTCTACCAAAATGCTAGCACTCTCAAGCCAGAAAGAAAAGGGGAAGAAAAATATATATTCCACTTTTGAAATTAATAAAAATTGAATTTGTCCTATATGTTTCCTATGCAATAAAGTTTAATTCAAAGAACATCCTGCATTCTGACGTTTAGCCAAACCTCCTCGGGCTTTACAACAGGGCCAGAAACATGACAGGACCAGGCCCCCATCCAAGACCTCCATCCTTCTTGCTTGCCATCAAAAAGAAAAGCTCCCTCTTGCCCAATCCTTCCTCTCAGCACTCTCCCCCCACAATCCAGACTTTGTGGTCTTTCAAAGCATGTCCTATGAACCTGGGTAAAACCCCAACAATTGAGGCTATGGAAACTGGACTGTTATTTCCTGAGCGATTTAAAACCTAAAAATAAATTAGTGCCTGTGCGTTTGGTTTGAGTTTTGGATGAAAGCCCAAAACAACTTCCCTTTGCACCTGAACTGGTTTACCCAGACCTAGGTGAGGGAGGGAACCACCCTTCCCTTGGTGGAAATAGTATCCATTATTGTTCTATGAGTTTTACACATTTTATTAAAGAGCACTCCCCTGAGGGCAAGAGATGTGCCTGAGTGATAGATCACTGAGAACGGGGGAATTATGGGAGGGAGTAATTGGTCAGAAGGGACTAGAAGGCTCAGTGAGCACTGGGTGGCCTCAGTGAGCATGGCACATCTCCCTACAGCAGCCTGATCCGCACCCTGCAGGAGACCTCAAGGGCACAAAGAAAAGCCATCAGGATGGAAATGGAATTAGTACTGTTGAAACCTAACAGAATGGAGCACGCGCACACACGTGGCAGGAACTTCAGTTACTTATACTTATACTAGGTCACTTGCCTAACATGGCTATCTTCACCAATGAACCAGTGCCAACTCCTGCAATAAGCCCCTGTAACCAACAATCTTTGTTTCATAACAGCTTCTACGGGCTTGGCACCCATAGCACAGTAGTTACAGCACCAGCCACATACCCTGAGGCTGGCGGGTTCAAACCCAGCCCGGGCTTGCTAAACAACAATGACAACTGCAACAAAAAATGTTGGGGCATTGTGGCGGGCGTCTGTAGTCCCAGCTACTTGGGAGGCTGAGGCAAGAGAATCGCTTAAGCCCAAGAGTTTGAGGTTGCTGTGAGCTGTGACATCATAGCACTCTACGGAGGGTGACATAATGAGACTCCTTCTCAAAACAAACAAATAAAAAAAACAGATTGCACAGACTTCCGTTTGTCTCTAAAATTTTCCTCTTGCCCCAACCTTTTTGGATAAGCCTATGATATGCCACTGAGTTGCAATCCCCAATAAACTTTTTGCTTTGGAGAGTCAACCTCTCTGTCATTCATTTTGGGTTAACAAGGCCATGTGGGAACTGTCAGCGGGTCTCACATGGCTCAGAGCAATGGGCAATGACGAGGGCATATCAGTTGGAGCTCCGAGGCAGGTAAGGAAGGGAAAGAGGGACAGGGCTCCAGAGCCAGGCTGCCTCGGGTTTGGAATTTTGCTCCTCCACTTTGCAGCTGGATAGTCTTCAGCAAGTAACCTGACTCTCCAACCTCAGTTTTTCTACCAATAAAGTAGGAATAATCACTGCTCACAGGGATCAAGCACCTTCCCAAAGCCAGAACTGTAGAGTTCTCAGAGCTCTACAGTTAATCTTTATGACAACTGGATATGTAGCTATAGTGCCATCTGCATTTAAAGTTAAATGAGTTTCACCAAAGTCACACAGCTGCTAGGTGGTGAGGCCCAGTGCAAGCCAGACCATCAGACCCCAGAAGCTGCTGGTTCAGCCATACGCTCGCTTACCTTCCTTTTGGGAATGTTGTGCACCAGGGATTCTCCATAAGACCCAATAGGCCAAACGTGACATAAAGCAATGGCTGGAGGTGCTGGCCTTATGCACCTGAGATTGGGACAAGCATGACCAGCTTGCCCTGACTGAACTGGACACAAACCAAGCTAAGAAGAGAAAAGAGGGCCAGCGGCCCTGGAGACGTGTGATGGCTGGAACCACAGGAGGCAGCACCAAGGGAGCCACAGCCAGGTAACTGAAGGGAGCCACAGGAAGGTGGCAGCCCTGGAGGACACTGACCCTAACACACCTGAGGGCTAGGAAGTTAGTCCAGCACCTTGATACTGAGAACTGCCTATTTGGTCTCATCTCCAGAGTGATAAGAATGTCTTTTGTATGCTAATGAGATGGCTGGTGGGGAGGAGCCTAAGGATAAGGAGCTCTTTGCAGTTTGAGGGAGGGAGCAACTATGTTTATTAGGTTGAAAGTTTCAATCCAACCCCCCATCCCAGAGGGCAGTGGGCTGAAGGCAGAGTTGATCACCAGTAGCCACGATGGAATCAATCATACCTGGGCATTGAAGCCTCCACAGAGACCCAAAACAGGGCTCAGGGAGCTTGGGGGTTGCTGAGCAAACGGAACTTCTTGGAGGGTGGCGTACCTGAGGGAAAGATGGAAGCTCTTTCCCTTTTCTCCCACACTTTACCCTGTGCAAGTCTTCTGTCTGGCCGCTCACCTGTAGCCCTTGTAATATCCTTTATAACAAATGGGCAAATATAAGCAGCTTCCTCGAACTCTGCCAGCCACTCTCGCAAATGAATGGAACCCAAGGAGGGAGTAGTGAAGTTGGTGCTCTGCTTTGTATAGGTGACATCCTGGGGCTCCCAAGGGTTGCATCTGACGTGGGGGGCAGTCTTGTGGGACTGAGCCTTTAACCTGTGGGACCCAACACCATTTCCAGGTGGTCAGTGCCAGCACTGAATTAACACCATCTAGATGGTGTCTGGGTCAGAATTGCCTGGTGCGTTGAAACCTCCACCCAGCTAATGTCTGAAGTGTTGTATTCTGTGTGTAAAAGAGTATAGAAAATAACACTCTTTTTTCCCCCTGTATCCCTCAGAAGCACCCAACCTAGGGAAGCCTGGATGGAACAAACAACACAGGTAGTGCAGCCGCAATGTCACCCGGAAAAAGGGTTTTGAGAAAGGAGGATTAAAACGAGCCTAGGCCCATTTTTCATCCCAAGGTAGAGTTGGGGACAATGTTCAACTGCTATTTTTGGAGTCTGTGTTTCTATGCAAATATTTGTTACTTGTGAGATCTCCACAGAGAGACTGACAATAAAGTGCCCTTAAGAAGAAAAGCCATCATGCACTTATTTTATTGAAAGCGAGGAGGAAAGGTTGATGCGAAAAGATGCCACCTGCTTTGAAGACAGCTCCAGGAGAAGAGGGAGTGTTCGGGAACAAGAGACAAGCAGGCCAAGTTCCAAGTGCGAACCGGGTGGAAGAAAGACATGGAGAGAGGCCCACGGAGGCCGCCAAGGGGGACCCCAGGTGTTTAAAGGACAGTGGTGTTGCTTTTTGCAGCCCCCCAACAACACCCAGCCCCGGAGCTCTCTGTAGAGGCTGGGCCTGACACAGCACCCGGGGCTGACCACACACCTCTGAGCCCAGTGAGGGTCTAAATAGACTAAGCCTTCACTTTTCTCACCAAGTCATCCTGAGTCCACACCTGCTCTGGCCCCTGGGGAGTCTCCATCCTTTCTCTATCTGTTCCTCTGAGGGAGACATGAAAAAGGGAAGGACTCTATGTCTCTCCAAAACTAAGAGATGAAAACTGGGGCCTGGCAGAAAGTGAGGGGATAGCCTGGGAGGGCCCAGGGTTCCATTAAGGGCGAGCTGGGGGAGCAGGGCCTGCCTGGAACGGGTCACCCCCAACCCCCCTGCCAGACCCTCCCCCTCTGGCACCCAGACCCTGCTCTGGCTAATTCTCCTGTTGGCACCAGCAAGCTGGACTTGATAGGCATGTGTCCCACCCTCAGACCCGTCATTAGGAGAGACTTCGGAATCCAAGCCATTTCCAGGCACAGCTGCCCACTCCACATGGATGCCCTGGGCCACCTGCCAACTGAGGCAGAGGTGAGGAGAGAGACATCCACACTGGGAGTGATGGAGCAGATAGTTTAAGACTATTGCAGTGACACAGGCACCAAGCCACATGCTCTTCAGAGAAGAGTGACAAGATAAACTTGTCTGTTGCTGACATGGAGCACCTTGCATAGCCGGGCTACAGTACCAATTGTTTGTTGGTTGGTTTATTTATTTATCTTTTAAACAGAGTCTCATTCTCTCATGCTGGTAGAGTGCCATGGCATCACAGCTCACAGCAACCTCAAACTCTTGGGCTTAAGTGATCTTCTTGCCTCAGCCTCTCAAGTAGCTGAGACTATAATGCCCACCACAATGTCTGGCTAGTTTTAGAGACAGAGTCTTGCCCTTGCTCAGGCTGGTCTCCCACTCCCGACATCAAGGGATCCACCCACCTTGGCCTCCCAGAGTGCTAGGATTACAGGTGAGAGCCATCATACCTGGCCTGCAGTACCACTTATTGAAAGATTTGCTGCCACCAGATAAGGAAAACTCTAAACAAAAGGAAGGAGAGAAATTGGAAAATAGTGTTCTGCTGCAATGAAACTGATGTTGAGACTCAGAAAATGACACCCCAGAGCAAGGGGCTTGGAAGTGCTGAGTGTTTAGAACTAAAGGGGCAGTCTCAGAACCAAGTTCTCTTGACCTCCCCCCACCCCCCACCTGTCTCTCACCCTGTTGCCTCTCAGGAAGCCTCTCAGGAAGCCACAGAGAGCTCCTCCAGAAGGAATGCAACTTCCTTGAGTCTCCTCTCTGTAACCCCATCAAATAGGGAAGGCAGGAAGGAAGACTAGAGTTGACCCCACACTCAGAGCCACTGTGCCAAGCTATTGTCTGCTCTTTGGGCCCATTCATCTCCCTGAAAACCATTTACTCTTCCTCTAAAAGTGCCCACAATCCCAATTCCTTCTCCTCTATGAAGAAGGATTTACAAACTTCTGAATCTCATGGAGCTATTGGGTCCTCACTTTCCTGCGGTGCCCCCCAAAGTGCACCGCACGTCCATGTGCCTTTTCTCCTGTTAATCTGTCTATTGCCTCTTTATTTGGGCAGACTCAATTATCAAACCTCCAGAGGTGAGAACAAAGGTTCTTCCACCCTACACCAGACAGTGAAGTCAGCCTTTTTGCTTTCCATTTATGTAGCAAAGATCAAAGATGATGTTTTATAATGAATGGCAATTATATCAAAGTTATATTCCAATTTCTGGAATGGGGTATAAAGAAAATGACCAAAAGAGATAAAATACAAAATTGCTGTGGATCCAAAGTGCTTGTTTTTGTGCAACAAACACCAGTCATTTAAGTGATTTATAGATGATTATAAGTGACTTCACATTCCCCAAATATCTACTGTGCAATAGAAGCATTAAAAAACCATTCTCTACTTCTCTCTGTTAACGACTTATTTGAGACCAATGTTCCTTTTTTTTTTTTTTTTTTTTGGTAGAGACAGAGTCTCACTTTACCACCCTCAGTGGAGTGCCGTGAAGTCACAGGACCCACAGCAACCTCCAGCTCTTGGGCTTCTGCAATTCTTCTGCCTCAGCCTCCCGAGCAGCTGGGACTACAGGTGCATGCCACAACGCCCGGCTATTTTTTGGTTGCAGTTCTGCCGGGGTTGGGTTTGAACCTGCCACCCTCGGTATATGGGGCGGGCGCCCTACTCACTGAGCCACAGGCGCCTGGCAAGGTAGTTTTTATTCCTACTTTAGAGAAGTGGAAAAGGACACTCAGAAATTACATAATTGCTAGAAATGAAGATTCAAATGTGGCAAACTAAATTCTACAGTAACAACTCCACCCAACTGTCACATTCTTCCATGTGCACACCAAAAATGTCTTGGACTCCAGCTGTGTCCTGGGTGCCCACTGTCCTGGGCACATGTGTGTGGTGTAAATCAGATGTCCTGCCCCCTCTTCCAGGGGACAGTTAGAAGGCAGGCCATGCTCAGTGCCATCAGCCCCATCAAAGGCATCCTGACACAGACCATCGTATGGAAATCTGGGTCCTTGCAGTCTATTCACAGATGAGGAGTCTGTGAATAGATTGAGTTGAAGGAAGGACTCCAGCACATGCAAATAACAATTTTAAAGTTTCAAATCACTGTCTTAGATGGAGGGAACAGTGTTTGGACAAACCACAGGTGTTTGCATTGAAATTCTAGTCCTTTTAGAAAGCTTTTGAGATAAATAATTGAGAATTGTACGTAAATATTAAACACACTTCATCTTCAGGGGTGTCAAGAAGCCTGCGTTGGGGACTTGTGTGTTGGTGTGGCCCTTTGTTGCGTCCCCCTGGGAGGAAGGAGCCACCATCTCTCCATCCCCTAAGACATCCTTTTCTCCAGTTTTTCCCAAATTGGAGGCCCAATGTAGTGTTTCTCTTTTTTTAATTTCTGGAATTATCTTCACAGTGGAAAGTCATAAGGTAGGATGAAAACACTTCATTTGAATGAAAACATTTTTATACCCCGACATACCAAAAATAAAAATGTCTTGAGTTTTTCTTTTCTACTTAGATCTTTTTAGTTGGCTCAATTATTTAAGAGTTGTCTGGCATATTTTTGAGGATAATGCCATAGAGAAAGACTATTCTCTGCTACAGGAATTGTAGCTAGGACCAAGGGCACCTCAAATCCCAAATCAATTCTTTTGGTACAGTTATTTTGAGTGAGCATTTAGGCACAGGGGGGTTGCATCGTACAGAAGAGAAGCCTTTTTGGTACTCCTGGAGAGTATTCCAAAGCAATTATCAATGAAGAAAACAATTTTCAGCCAGGCGTTGTCGTGGGCACCTGTAGTCCCAGCTGCTCAGAAGGCTGAGGCAAGAGAATCGCCTAAGCCCAAGAGCTAGAGGTTGCTGGGAGCTGTGACGTCACAGTACTCTACCAAGGGCGACAAAGTGAGACTTTGTCTCTGAAAAAAAAAAAAAAAAGAAAAGAAAGAAAGAAAGAAAGAAAACCATTTTCAGCTGTTACTCTAGGAGCAAAACCTTAAAAATACATTGGCTTCTGCTCCTGGGTCACATGTGGCCAATGACAGTGGATTCTGATCATACGTTTCCTCAGGGCTTGAGAAGAGGAAAAGAAAAATAAGGTGACTCACGTCTCCAAACCCGCTGGAGGAAGACACAGGTTCACATAAAAACTTCTGTCCTCACCCAGTGACAGGAAGCCTTCACTTTACCAACATTAAATCTTCTCTACAAATGAACTTACAAGTCGAGTATCACAAGTTAGTTGAAAATTATCTTGTCTTTCAAAACAGTCTCTTCATTATCCTCGTTCTTGTTCTTGCTAGTTAACAACTTTGGGGAGAGGAGGCTCTTCCTTTGAAGGCAACACTGCCGTGTTGAATTGGAGGGAAGCTTCAGGAGCAGCCTAGCCCGCTTGGCTCATTTTAGAGACCAGGCCCTGCCAAGCCCCTGCCACTCGTGCCCAGACTCTCCAGCCTCTCCACATCCTTGGGAGGCTCTAGCTCCCCACTCTGGCACTGATCGCTACAAGTCTCTCCCTTCGTCTGGTGTTTCTGTCTCCTTGGGGGCTCAGAATGCCACTTCAGAGATGTAGCTCCTCTCCTCTCTTCCCATCTCCCTTCCATCGGCTTGCTATTATAAAATCAGTTTTTTGGAGAAGTGACTAATTGGGTTTACTGTTTAAATACCCCCAGGCATTTAACAAAGGTGGAGACTCTGGAGCTAAAAGAAAGACATTGATTTGGCAGCATTTCAAGTGTCAAGAAACAAGTGGGAGGTGCGCCAGAAAGAAAAGTTCCCTGGGGGGCCCTGGAATTTATGCTGTAGAAGGCTCTCCTTGTTCTTCATAGCTACGTGTGCCTTTTTTGGGCATAGGTATAATATTTAAATCAACTAGAAATGGCCAATTTTTTCTTTATTTCCATGATGGAGATTAGGAAACTTAAGCTCAGAGAGGGGAATGACCAGGCCACAGGACACCCAGCCAAGAGGTGCAGGAATAGGGATTTGAACCTGGGCCTGCCAGCTCCCAACTCCACTGCTGCTGCTCCCCTTAAGCCAGCATCATAGATCCAGGCCACATGCAGCAGCTGTCTCTGCTGCCAGTGCAGGCCTGCTTTGAAATCCATGGTGAGTTTTGCTGTCTCCGCCCATCCATAGGTAATGATTCCTTTTCTGTGAGTGCAAATGAATCTAGTCATAGGTAGTGATTCCTTTTCTGTGAATGCAAATGAATCCATTCTCAGGATGTACCCTCCTGCAATTAACAGAAACCAGACTCAGCCAAAATGCCAGGCGACAGCTTGATCCCCAGAGTTCCCTGCAGAGCTGCTGGAGGGGACAGAACACCTCCATCCTTGGGATTTCGGCCAGATCTTCCAGGCCCTCAGGCTGTGACCGAGCCTCAGCCCAGCTGTCAGCTTCTACCACCACCACCACCTGCAGGCCAACTGCTCAGATCCAAGCACAATAGAGATTAACTCACTTTCCCCCTGCCACCTCCTCCTGGGTGCCTTGGAACATGCATCCCACCTCCATGTACTTAACGTTCTAATCACTTACTCCTGATGGTAATTCTGCCTCTTGCTTCAGCCGCCTTAGCACCTTGTTAAGAAGGCTGATTAGGTTAGGCTAAGTCACGTGGTAGGATTAATTTTTCTTGCTTGGGCTCCTCAACACTCAGAGAGTGAAGTGCAAATCCCTAGAGGTCAATGCCTGGATGACTTTTAATCAAGCTGATCAGGCATCAGCCCTAGGAGGTTTTATAAAGAAGAAAAATATTCCCAAACACATTCCCAGTCCTATTCCAGGCAAATCAACAAATGCCAGGCTCTGCGGATATAACTGGTGTTTTTTTTGCAGTGTGGGCATCTGTCCCATCTGTGTTCACACTTTTCACTCTGAATCGCACAAGTGAGGTCACCACCCCATACCTCTGCATTGCAGGGGAGAGGCTAGGGTTTGGCAAAAGGCTCAAGTAGAAGAGGATCTTTATTTGAAAGTATTATACAAATTATAGGAGACCCTCCATAGTTGACCACCTTCCTACATTGACCACCTCCTTAAGTTGACCTAATTTTCATAGCCGGACAGGCATCACATGTATACATCCATACAGTAGGCCTAGCTCCTTATGTTGACCACCTCTGTATGTTGACCAGTTGTTACAGTCCCTCGGGCGGTCAACTTACAGAGGTTCTGCTGTGTTAAACTCTAGTGGAGGTCTAGGCCTGTTCTGTACAATACTCTAGGACAGTGATTCTCAACCTTCCTAATGCCGTGACCCTTTAATACAGTTCCTCATGTTGTGGTGACCCCCAACCATAAAATTATTTTCATTGCTACTTCATAACTGTAATTTTACTACTGTTATGAATCGCAATGTAAATATCTGATATGCAGGATGTATTTAGGCGACCCCTGTGAAAGGGTCATTTGACTCCCAAAGGGGTCACGACCCACAGGCTAAGAACCACTGTTCTAGGATATTAACCAGTGCATTCCCAGGTAGGGTGACAGCAGCATACACACACTGGGAAGGGAGGCTCAGCAAGGCTTCTAGGGAGGCAACATTCCATCTGGCCCTAGAAGATGGTATTTCAGTAGGCAGAGATGTGTTGGAACCAAAATCTTTCTTCCAGAATTGTTTTGTGGAAATAGCTGCTATGGCTTGAGATGATAGGCACCGGGACCTTCCTCCACCCAGGGGCCTGAAGAGGGTCATGGCAACATTTGCTGCCACCTTTTGTCCTTCATTTAATGCTAGACAGTAGCTGGACATGAGCTACTTTCCTTGATCAGACTTGCTATATTTATCTCAAAAGCCAGAAATTGCTGGAAGAGAACCAAAGTGGGCGCCCCTGAGATGGTGGTCTGTGACAGCAGCTTCCTGCATGGAGCAGGACATCTGGCCATCTCACATCTGTGTCCAGGAGGAGCCTAAAATCAATTCCACAGGCTACATATTTGATTTCCTAGGGCCCACTTGCGGCAGGAAGAGACGGCGGCAGTACTGCAGCCAGGGATCACCATGGACACTAGAGGATCGTCTGCCTCCCAGCAAAGCCCCTTCACCAGCCAGGGGCTCACCAGGTAACTGACCCATCTGAGCCCTCATCTTGAGATGGGGGAGCCCAGGGAAGAAACAAGATAGATACATCCCAGAAAGTAGCACTAGATGGAGGTGGAATTGAAGATTTGGGAAAGAAAGGAGCGGGATCAGAGCAGCCTGAACTTTATCAGTGAGTAATTTCCTCTTGTGTCAGGTGCTCGGAGCTCAGAAAAGCTAAGAAAAACTGCCTTTACCTGAAACTACTTTAATAAAAAGTGACACTAAGGTACTTGCTTAATTCTGGAAGAATTCAGAAGAGAGTCACCAAAAGAAGTGGTAAGAGCAGCTGGCCCTGGGAGACCACCAGGTGGGCACAGCCCTATGCAGTGGTGGTGCCACCTGAAATAGCTCCAGCAGGTTCCCACAGTAGCTCCGTAGCAGGCGTACTTGCAAAAGAATGTGAAAGATTAAAGAGACTCTGAGCTCTGTCTCCCTCTGATGACATTGGTGCCGTGGTTTCAACAGCTGCACCACCTTGAGGAAGCCATTTCATCTCTTTAAGACTCAGCTAGAAAGGCATCTAACAGTGCCCACCCCCAGGGGGATTGAGGGCTGGCTCAGAGCCCAAAGCCACCCCATGACAGGGGCTCAGCAAACTCTGGACTCATTATGTCCTTCTATCACAATTTTTTTTAACTGACACCATAGTTTTATATACTTGTATCTTCTATACTTTTTTTTTTTTTTGCAGTTTTTGGCCAGGGCTGGGTTTGAACCCGCCACCTCCAGTATATGGGGCTGGCACCCTACTCCTTGAGCCACAGGTGCCACCCTATCTTCTATACTTTTTACTTAAGATTATTGCAAAAAAATCATTCACTTTTCTATTCTTGGTACTTTTCACTCTGGAGAATGCTATTCTACCATTATTTATTTAACTAGTCCATTGTAGCTGGGCAGCTAAGTGACATTTGGTGGTTTTGTTTTACAAATAAAACGCTGTCTGAAGGCTCTTTGATTGGGAGGAAGAGAACACTTCAGGTCAGCTCTCACTCAGAGCCCTGAGGGGTCTGGTGCAAGGTGCAGGTGAAAGCCAACCCCACAGCCTGAAAACGGAGCCAAGGGAGCTCACAGGAGGGGACCTGGGGCGGCCCCCTTCTCCCTCTCATTTTCTCCTGGAGTGTCATGATCTTTGGGCTTTTTTCTGTATGTCTCCCCCATTCTGGCTTTCTCTGTATATTAGCAGGCACAAGGCTGGAAATGGCCTTCTCCATACAGTTGTGAATTGAAGCACACACCTGGCCTGGCTCTAAGTGCAGAAGCTGGTGACGCGCAGTGGGTCAGTTGTCCACCACGATCCTGTTGCTGAGACTAGGGGCTGGGGGAAGTGTGACCTTGGTTCTATCTCCTCAGCAGAGGGAGAGTGTCCAGAGCAGAGGGGCTGAGCTGGGCAGACCCCTCAAAATACATCTGCAGCAGCAGCAGCTATAAGCATCTATCCATTCCAGTTATTCCTCTAGGCTAAGGTCACAGTGTGCGATTAGGGTCAAGGGTAGTGACAATTCAGGTTGTCTAGTGCTGCCTCTAACTGGGGACACCCTGTCAGTGGAGGGCACTGCCAAAGCCAAGAAACAGAATTGAGTCTCCGTCCCCTGTTCCCTGTGACAGAGACTGGGGCGGACACAGGCAAGGCTAAGGGAAGGCCCCTCACAGGAAAGCTTGAGCTGGGATGAGCCCTGGGCACCGGTACTCCAGTTTCAGGGGCTGGAGCCTGTGGCAAGCTCCCGGCGAGGTCTGAATCCAGGAGAGGGGCCAAGAAGTGGCAAAGAAGCTTTCTCACAAGCCTGGGGAGAAAACTGGAGTTTGCATAAGAAAAAAATTAATAAAGTAATCGGTTCAGGAAAAGACTCTAGGTTGCAGGAGGACGCTTGTTCCTTAGAACCTTGCTCTGAACGTCTCATCATTGGAACGCTGTCTTGTTTTACGGCTCCTATGCTTAGCGGTCACAGCCAAGCTCCTTCTGCTGAGCAAAAGGAACAATGAGTAGAAGGGCTCACTGATGCCCCCTGTGAAAGGTCATGCCTTAGGTAGAGTCCAAGTTTAAAAGGACAGGACCATAAGAGAGTGTCCTTTAGGAGAAAGCTCTGCTGGGGTAGACGGAGGAGGGGGTAAGAGGCCCCTACAGAGTAGAGATGCAAACTTGACCCACAGGGCCCTGGCACCCATGCCCTGCTGGTCATCTCTGCTTCTGCCCAGCCCATTGAGAGGAGGGGGAGAGAGGGAGGAAAAGAGAAAGAGAGGGGAAGGGGAAAGAGAAAGAGAAAAAGAAAAAGAGGCATTCCTTCTCCTCTGCCACTCAGCACTCATCCATGCCCTTTCAGATTTTCACGTCTCATCATCTCGCTGCGCACATGGGCCTCCAGGCGCTTACACCATGAGGACCAGAGACCCGACTCTTTCCTGGAGCGTTTCCGTGGGGCTGAGCTCAAGGAGGTGTCCAGCCGAGAAAGCAATAGGCAGGAAAATGTGGGTAGCCAGGAGCCACCAGACAGAGGGAGAAGGTAAGAAACCAAAAGGAGGGGGGGGTCTGTGCGAGCTGAGGGGGGAGCACCTGCTTTGTGGGGGTCCAGCTTGGATGCCCCCCACAGGTGGCCCTGACCACCATCCCCCTGAGCCATTCCTTGAAGAAAGTGTCTGTTTGGGGAGAACACTTCATGGCCCCCGCAGTCTCCACCAGCACCCAGGAGGCCCTGGGGGGAGGAAACCCTTGAGCCAGAGTGCCCAACCTCATTTGGCCACTGCCCTCATGTCACATGGAGCTCCATTCAATTCCCCTCGAAATAGTGATCTCAGAAACTCACCTGGGAATGCCAGCCTAACCATCTCTCTCCACCAAACCACCCTCATCCTAGAGTGCACTGTGACCCCATCTTGCTTGAAAACAGGTCCTTTTAAACTGTGAGCTCAGGGGGCACTTATTGATACCCACAATTTTATGGACATGTGTACATGGGAAGAAGGTTCACAAGTTGGTTACAATTTTCAAGGGGAACCATCCATGTCCAGGATCAGGTAAAGAACCACTGGGTGAGGGGAGGGGAGACCTTGGTAGCAGTAGAGAGGGGGCAGGGGGAGAGCTTTTCCCTTTGGTGGGAGGAGCTACAGAACCAGGGACTCTGCACATCTCCCCACACGGCCCCACCCCCAGACACACAGGGCTGCTGCCTCCCTCCCCTTCTCTCTTGTTTTTGACAAATCAGCCCAGCAGAAGGTCTGCGGAGAGACCCTTGAACCACCAGGAGTTGAATCAGTCGTAGTTGACTGGTAAAGGGTATCTTCAGGACCCAGAGTCTGTTTTCTAGAGAGGATGGGAGGGGGGAGTTGGAAAGCTCCCTTTTGGCTGAATCCTCTAGAGAACACTAAGATTTATAAGATGGAAAAGTGGAAATAAACATGATAGTTGCAGGACAGACCATGCTAGATAGCTTGCTAGAGAAAATAGCATCTATTTTGATGTCACTAGGAGAGGATGGGCTTAGGTTGGGGATTCTCAAATGGGCACGCGAGGTACCTGGGGCAGAGCTGCGGGGGAAACATGATGAATCTTCCTCGCACTTCCATTTTACTTCCACAGTTTGGGGGGGAGTTTATCATATATTTTGTCAGGGATTGCAAAAGTGCACAGGAATTTTTAAGATAAAATATGAGAAGTCAAGGACATTTCTTGCTACTGACTGACTGCATTAGGAGAGCAGGTTCAGTCTTCTGAGCGGAGATCTCAGCCTGAGATGTGAAGGTCCTCTGAGAAGCATTCCAGGCCAACGTTTTCATATGAACTTGGTCTGTAAACCCTCAGGCTCCCTGGGCTGTGGGAGGAGACTGGGTGTCAGCCAGGACAGGGCAGCGCATTCCAGACCCAGACAGATGCTGTGAGTACAAGACCTGCGTGGTGCTCGCTGCTGAGATGGAAAGACAGGAGGGGCAGCAGACAGAGGAGGAAGAAGGGAGGGTGGAGAGAGAGGAACACCGAGAGGAGGAGGAGGAGGCAGGAAAAAGAGGTTTCTTAGCAAGCCAGCCAGACTGATTCAATTTCTAATGGGCAAGCAAAGATTTCCTTGGCTAAATTGATCAAATTATCTTCCTCCATCCTTGGAGATGAATGTTAGGCCTTTCTTTCCATTTCCCAACGTGACTAAATGAGCAGAGAGTTGAGCTAGCGCTGCATCAGGGCAGGCCTCCATGACATCACCCGGCAGGGCAGGCAGATGAAGGCAACTGTACAGGATGGCAGCTGATCCATCAGCGAGGCTTCCTGGAGAAGGAGGTTTTTTAACTTTTGTAAGGCAAAGTGTATGCAGAGACGGGTCTCAGTTTTCCCAAGCAGACTTGGCCTTGTAGAATGGCAGGAACAGAGGTGTGGTAAACACAGGTGCTGTACCCCCTGGAGCTCAACTTTCCCTCCATTACAAGCTCACGGGATTTTTACTTCCTTGGGGGACTTTCAGATAAGCAGAGCCGATCCAGAAATAAGCAGGGACAGCCACACCATAGGCAGGGAGAGGAGGACGGGGCGACACGCAGAAGTAGCCAAAATGGCACTAAGTGGGATGTCCAGCATCACAGAATGGACAGAACCCTGAGAGCCAGGTGGGGATGTCACTGGCCGTGAGCTCCTGTTCCTGTGGTCTCCTGTCAGTGGTCTGTAGTGACCATGAACAGCAAAGCTGCCCTCCAGCAGCTCTGCAAAGCCAACTGGCTTGTTTTTTTTGTTTTTTTTTTTTTTTTTTTGCAGTTTTTGGCGGGGGCTGGTTTTGAACCTGCCACCTCTGGCTTATGGGGCTGGTGCCCTACTCCTTTGAGCCACAGGCACTGCCCACCAACTGGCTTTTTAATTTAACCAACCCTGTCAAAAACTTGCACTCACAGCTGAGCCCTTGGAGACGCACACTTTCCTACAGGACGCTGTGAGGTACTGCGAAATTCAACTTTAAACAAACGTGATTTCTCTCCTACCTCCTGCCAGATTCTCATATAGATCGTAGGTGCAGGCCCTGAGGCTATAAGAGTTGGTCAGGGCAGGGGTCAGATAGACTAAAAGCTGAGATAATTCTGCCCCTGGTCAGCTTCTGGCTCTGCTGATTGGAAGAGGTCACTGGGATTGAGGTTTGGAGGGAGGACGCTCTTTGAGTGCCTTTGCAGGTGAGGGTAGCAAATTGTCACTACTGGATGTGTCTGTTCTGGCACAGAGGGAGTGAGACCTCCTTCACCTGAGAGGCATGGACGCACACACAGGGCAGAGGTCCATTTCTGTGCCCTGTGTAGTGCCTGGCACCTGCCCCGCACAGAACAGAACAGAAGGGGATCGAGTGAAATTGGAAGCCGGGCTGCTGATGGGATTCAAATCATAAACCTTCATATACTCAGAAGCCTTGTGTTCATCCTCTCTTCCACCAAGGTTTTTATCAGAGCTAGAGTCACAAAATGTTTTCAGCCTTGACAATAACAAAACCTGTGTTCTGCAAGTTGTGAGCAAAAGGGCCCAGGAGAAGGGGTAGGCGTACCCCAAAAATCCCTTCCGGAGAAATGGTCCCAAGTCATGCAACCTGAGTTCAGATGGCCATGCTATTCTCTCTCTCCCTCCCTGCAGCACCGGGCCCCTGGCCAAACACAATGCCAACTCCAGCAACAACTCAGAGGAGTAAGTACTCTGGCTCCCTGCAGAGCCTTGCCTCCTAGGCCTGGGGATACCCTCGTCCCAGGGAAGCCCCACCTTTGCCTCTCTCCTTTCCTGCTCCCATCCTTCCAAAACACCAGTAGGCAATTCTAGGATCCTGCTCCTTTCCTTGGAAATCCTTCTCTGTGGACAGATGGGGGGAGAAAGATAAGGTCTGTGTACTTTTAGGGGAAGTCAGTTTATCCCTTTGGCTGTCGTTCTTCTCATCTATAAAGGAAAGAGGTTGGATCAAATAAGCACTTCCAACTTTTACATTCTGTATCACGATAAATTTGAGGGTGTAAAATTGGCGTTCCTTACAGAGCAATGCATATTTTCCTTAAGGATGAGAATCAATTTTTTAATTCTCCAACCTCAGTGTGCCAGTGAAATGCCAATTCTTACGGACAATTCAGGCCAATTTTGAGGGCATAATCAAAGCAATGGAAAGACGAAATTTAAATATTTCTGGAGAATAGCCTCTTGAAAGGGTGACCTGCTGTAATTACTTTCTATCACCAGATGCTGAGCTGGTAGATTAGTTTGATGTGTGATTTTCACAAGTGCCACCCAAGATCCCAGGCAGTGTGAGGCATGTGTGTGAGACTGCACACGTACATTAGCGCGCATGCACGTGTGTATGTGCACAATTCTCCATTTTACCACTTCTTTATTGGAATACTATGATTGCAGGTCTTAGAGATTAGGGAAAAACCATCAGTATCAGCAAAAATGTCAATCTCTAGACTTCCGATTGAGAGGGAAATGTGGCAAGTGTTTCTCTTGTTATTTCCCTCTTTGCTCCTTAGGTGGAATTTTTTTCTATTTCTCTCCATGAAAGAAGCATGTGTTTTGTTTGCAGATTTGATGTTCAAATTTATGCAATCAAGAAGATTAAATGAAGTCATCTACAAAAGAATAGCTATTGTGATATGTGCTTTATTTAAAGTCAGACATTTCTGAAACTCAAATATTGAATCTCTCAGTCAGGGAAAGGCTCAGAGCACTGGAAGCCCTGGGCAGAGGTTGTGAGGATCTCTAGGTTTCTTTGTCCTGGGGCTGGGGTGTAGGCAAGGACGGGGTTGGACATTGTTGGCTGCACCAGGCTTTTAAGTCTGTTCATATAGAGGGGCTGGCTTTGTGGATCCACACTGAAGCAAGGACAAAGGTACAAAATTAGAAACTGTCCCAAAAGGAGGACACCCTGAACACAGAAAAATAACTCTTCATGGTCGCCCTCCTCCACTCTTGCACCACATTTGTAGCATTTTCACTTAGCTACATGGCCCCATGGGTTCTGAATAATTTTTCCCTTCCCCATCAAATTGTTCCCAGCCAAAATCAGCATCATTTTGCAGCTCTGTATAGTTTCTTTTGGGGGAGGCTGGATGAATTTTGGGACACGACTGGGTGGAGATAGTGCTTTCCTAGGCTCTCAGCAGCATGGTGGTGAGAGGAAAGGCTCAAGGTCTATATAACCCAGGGCCACAAATCCTGTAAAAGGCAAGCTGAGCTTGGTGTAATTAAACTCCAGGCTGGGCTAAGCACTCTCAATAAGTTTGTGGGCAGTGCCCTCTGCTGGTGACTTGACATTAATTCTCCAGTGTCAGAAAACAAGACTCCAGGGTTCATGTCACAATAGCTTCAAGAAGACAGATGATAGGTAATCGTTCTTGCTCTTCTCATTTGACAATTTTAATTACCTTTTATTCCTTTCCACTTTATTGAAATACTCATTGCTGAAAACTTTAAAGACAAGAAAAACACCCGTGAGACTACACACAACAAAAGGTATATTTCATGTTAATAGTGAAATTCCACTACCCGAGAGAACCCCCCCTTAACATGTTGGCAAATATGCCTCCATCTTTTTTCTGGGCATGCATACTGTGCAGATAGATAGAGACTATATATTTAATATATATACTTGTTAAGAGAATTTATATTCCAACTTAGTCACCTAAGAGCTTTGCAACCTTGGACATGTTACCTGATTTCTCTTGTATCAGTTTCCTGGCCTATAAAACAGGGACTATAATGGTGTCTTACTTTCAGGGGAATGTGAAAACTAAATGTGTTAACATGTGCAAAGTGCTTAGAGCATTGCCTGGTACACAATAGGCACTCAATAAATATTGACTAGTGTAGTTAGCAGACTAATCCCCTGAAAAGGTGTCTCTATCCTAAGCCCTAGAACCTATAAATGGGTTATCTTATATGGCAGGGGGAATTTGCAGATATGATTGAATTTAACATCCTTGAGATGGGGAGATTATCCTAGATTATCAGGGTGGGTGTAATATAATCACATGAGTCTTTATAAGCAGAAGAAGGAGATTGAAGAGGGAGGTCAGAGAGGTGAAGTAGAAGAGAGACTCCCACTGTGAGAGGAACTTGACCCATGGTTGCTAGACTTGAAAATGGAGGCAGAGGGGCAGGAGCCAGGTAAGCAGCAGCCTCTAAAAGCCAGGACTTGCCCTTCATCTGAAGTCAGCAGCAAGAAGACAGGGACTAGGGTCCTACAGCTACTAGGAACTGAATTCTGCCAATAATCTAAATGGGCAGGAAACAGATTCTCCCCTTAGAGCTTCTAGAAAGGATAGTAGCCCTGCTGACACCTTGATTTTAGTCTGATGAGACCCATACCAGACTTCTGACCTACAGATCTGTAGGATACTAAGCTTGTGTGGTTTTAAGCCACTAAGTTTTTGATGATTTGTTCTGGCAGCAATGGAAAATGAATGCAGCTATTATTATGAACTCTTTCGTAGTCTGCTCTTTGACTAAGCAAAGCATTGGAACAAGTTTCCCATGTCACTAACTATTCTTTGACATCATTTTTTAAATTTTTATATATTTTTTGTTTTGTTTTGAGATGGAGAGTCTCACTGTTTCCCAAACTGGCCTCAAACTCCTAGGATCAAGCAATTCTCCCACCTTAGCTCATGAGTAGCTGGGACTACAGGTGCCTGCCATGTCACTGGCTCACAACATCATTTTAAGTGACCTTGTAGAATACCATTGTTGATCATGAATTCCTACTGTTGTGTGATTAGACTGCTTACACTTTCTGACTGTTACGAATGATGGTAGTGATGCTTATTATTCTATAAGCATGATTGTGTACATCCTTGGTTATTTCCATAGGAAGTGCTAGGTAAAACTGGTCTGGTCTTTTTTCAATGAGCATTTAGTTAGCAGACATTTATTTATCAACCCATACCTTCCTCCAGCATGTGGAGGAGCAAAATGAGAGGGACCAAAGGTGGTTCCAGGGTGTGCAGGCAATGCCTTAACCCTCTGCCTTGGTAACCTCAACTGTTCAATGAGGCATTAATGCCTGCCTTGCAAAACTACTATACCTACTCATGAGATAACTTTATAAGAGCACCTAATCCTTAAAAGACATGCAATAAAGAAGCAGCAGAGTAAAGTCGGGAGTTGAGGAGACACCTGCACTAAGGAACATCCTGCACACACAGGCAAACCTGCCTCACAGTCCCTCAAAGGCTGACTATTTGTCTGAAGTGGCTGCATTTGAAAGCTTTGCACGCAGTTTTGAGATTTGCCACAGTGTGCGTCACAAACCAGCCTGTTTGAATTTTGCTTCCCTTCTGCTGGCTTCAGGTTTTCCTTCCATCCAGAGACAGGTTTTGAGAACAACACACAGACCACACCCTTTTCTTCAGAGCCATGAGCTTGGCATGTGACTTCCAAAACTCTGAGGGACTTTTCTACCCTCAATGTGTAGATTTGTGTTTATTTCCCATTACCTCAAAATGTCTCCAATCTGGGACTGTTTGTGACTTCCCAGGAATTCACAAAAATGGGTCAGAAATTGTAGAACATCAGACCGAACCACTAATACCCCAACATATACTTCAAGGGGGATAGTTTACCTCACACTTCAGGAATAATAATAATAGTAATAAAACCAGTGAGCTGACTTCATCCCAGCGTCCTGGAGATATCCACTTCCTATGCCACACCCTCTCTCACACCACTGCAGGCCACTCTTTCTACTGTGGTAATGTTCTTGGTATATATTCTGCAGAATGTCACCCTGCCTCAGCCAGTGACAAGGCAAAAAAGGAAGAAGAGATAAAGGCCTATCTGAAACACTGAGAAAAGCTGCCTCCAAAGAGGGGGTTCAGTGGTCAAATAGGCCAGCCCCTTCCCCCCCCCCCAGGTCCAGGACTAGGTGTCTTGGAACAGTGCCCCCAGTTAGCATCGACCCGTGGGGGGTGGGGGGACTGCTTAATGCCGAGGGAAACGAACTGGTCCCAGGATGGAGACTGGGCTTCCTGAGACCAGGTGAGGTCCTGCTCTGCCGGGAAAGGCCTCTCCCAGCTCTGGGAACCCAAGGGGGCTTATAATTAAAAAGGGTCACTAATCTGCAGCCTTGGGTAAGAGGCATGTGCCCTGGACTCCAACCTTCTATCTGCCTATGCAAGTGGGACAATCAGGATAAGCTGAGAGGTTCTCTGGGGTACTGGAAGATACTATATTCACAAACCCGCATGCAACCCAGTGGTGACGAGAATTGCTGGGAATGTCCCAAAGCCCTGACAATGAGCAATTGATCTTGCACTTGCGGAGTTCAGACCAAAGCAGGCAGTCACCAAGTTCTCCTCTGGGACACAGGAGTAGCTCTGCAGGTCTGGGCCAGTGTGGAGGGCACATGGGATTCCAGGGGAGACACATGAACCCCAAGAAAAGGAATAATCTCCAGTAGTGCCTCCAGTAGACGTACATCCTCAAATCCAAGCTCTCTGAGCAATGTCTTTCATTCAGTGTTGGCCCACAAGACATCAATTACTCCAGGGCTGTGGTTTTTAATGGAGAGGCAGAGTCCAGGTGCTTGGAAAGAAGTCCCTGAGACATCAGCACAAATGCAGTGAGGCGTTGGAGAGGGTTCCACGGGAATACTCTAGAGCTCCCAAATTCAGTCCAGAGAGTAGCTGCCTCAGAACTGCCTGACTGACGTTTAAAGGCACTTTCAGGCCCCGGCCCTGGAGTGCATGTGAGTAGGCCTTGGATATCAGCAAGTTCACAGAGCTCCCCCAGACCTCCGCAGACCTCAGTGACACGTGGCATTTTCATTCCCAGCACCCTGAAGGGCCTGATGCTGTCAGGCACGTGGGAACATTGGCACCAGGACCCAGCAGTCCTCCCTGGTTTCCTGGGAGGTTGAGCTGGGAGGGAAGGACATCCAGAGTCGGCCCCACCTCCCATCTGTCCTCCCACACAGGGAGACCCCACATGCCCCCCTGAGGCTAGGAGGACCCTGTGGTAGAGAGTCACTTCAGCCTGCAGCACCCTGGGGTTGCTGAATGCCTCTGAAGCTGCAGTAATTAACCCACTGTGCTGCTTGTGTGTGCCTGCTTTCCAGGGAGAAGAAGGATGCCATTGTGGTGGACCCTTCCAGCAACATGTATTACCACTGGCTGACTGTCATCGCGCTGCCCATCTTCTACAACTGGTGTCTGCTCGTGTGCAGGTAGTGGGGAGGGACGAGGGCTGGGGTCCCAGGGAACAGAGCCTGACTCTTCCTCAAGAGGGCTGGTCACGCTTTAGCTGTTGTGCCTCAGTTTCTCCATCCATAACAACAAGACATTGTCAAAGAGCCCCACCAGGGTGCTCTGGAGCACTGGTAGGGAACAGAGCTTGAGATGGGCAGCGAGGGTTCTGGTATGTTAGGGCCTCCTTGAGCAGGTTATAGAATGAGGACTCAGGGCAGATCGGCTTCTTGTGTGAGGGGAAGCAGGGCAGACCACAGGCAGCTGCTACTCTTTAATTACAGTAAGCAGAAGGGGATTGAGGGCCTCTCCCAAGAGGCTGCTCTTTGTGGATGCAAGGTGAGGTACTGTTCCTCTGAGCAGACCAACCTTGAATATCAAAGGGAGCAAGTACTTCCGAGGGCAAATGAGGGCCTTGGAGCATTTCTGAGCTTGCTGCCAGGCAGGGATGCGGGTGAGCTGGTGCAGCTCTGTGGGTAGGCAGGGACTTCAGGGCATTTCTGAGCAAGTCTGTGGGACGTAAATGATCAGAGCAGAGAGGTAAACTTGCTCCTTCAGAGTAAGCAAGAGGTTTGAAGGTCCTTCCCGCCGGGCCTGCAGGACAAGGATGCAGGACAGGCTGCAGCCCTTCTGAGGGTGGGCAGAAGGACTTGGGGGCCTTCCTAAGCAGACCTGCAGGACAGGTGTGCAAAGCCAGGTCACTGCACTTCTGAAAGTAAGCAGGAGCTTTGGGGCTCTCCCGAGCCAGCACACAAACTTCTGAGAGAAGACAGGGGGCTTCAGGATGTTGCTGAGCGAGGCTGTGAGGCAGAGAGCCACTGCACTGTGAGGAGGCTGTGCAGGGAGTTAGGGGGCGCTCCTGATCACACCACAGGACAGGGATGCACAGACGACCTGATGCCGTCTGAGTGTGAGCTGAGGCTTTTGGGATTATCCAAGCAAAGGGTGATCTCCTGCTCTTCTGAGGTTGTTGTGTGACCAGAGATGTGAACGAACAGCAGCTTTGCCGTGGGTGTAAACTCGTTCCTGTAATTATTAAGTCAAGAAACAGACTACATGGGATGGGATGGCGTGTAGTGAAGTTCTTTATTTAGGGGGTTGATTTTATACCTTTCTAGTCACGTACACACTTAATCTATTATCTGTTAGTTTCACCATTACCTCAATTTACATCTGAAATCACCTTGAAAAGAAACATCCTGTTGCCACATCAACACAATCACTTTTGCAGTAAACATTTTCTTCTAGACACTGACTAATCTCTTGCCAGGTGTGTAAATAAAATCATAAAGAAGAAAGTAGCCACAAGGGAACAGAGTTAATGGAAGAGTATCTTCAAGCGTTCACTCAGTTTACTCAGTATGAAGTAACGACTGTGTCTCTCCTCAGGGCAGAGCATCTATAGACCTCTGACAATATGTTGTTAACATAAGTCAACCCTCTGACCCTTATCTCTGAGGAAAGGCAGCATGCCCTTTGATCTCAGGCTTCATGGGGCGCAGAGCTTCAGAGAAGGGGCTTGTGGAATTTTTAACTCCAGGCAAGCCAACTCTGCCTGTGTCCCAGGGGGGCCCAGGTCCCTTAAGCCTCTGGAAAAAAAGCAAGCCATTTTAAACTCACACGGAGTTCACTTTGTGTGCTTGATGTAGGATATGTTTGTGTCTAAATATTATCCTACATTTCCCCTTTCTGTTTTTTGATGAATATTATTTATATCTGTTATCATTAAAGCAAACATCTGCGCAATGTAGGATAATATTTAGAAATAAACATATCCTACAGAAGGTTGCAAGGAAAGGGGGAGAACTGGGGGCCTGTCATAGCAAGCGGGGAGAATGAAGCGTGCCGGTGAGCAGGGGACAGCCAGGCAAGGGACTCTGGCCTCCGTGAGCCGACTGCAGGGAGGGCTGCTGCTCTCTTGAGGCTAGTAGGAGAGGGCGGGGGTACTGCCTTTGTGAACTTAAAGATGGAGAAGGTTGAACATAGGTGCTGGCCTGTTTGATTGTTAATTGCTCAGAAATTTACCTATTTTTTGTTGGAATTTGACCCTAGAAAGGGCAAGTCCTGAGCCCCTTACCTGATTTCTCCTGAAAGCCTAGAAAACTGTACCTCCTGGGGTTTCATAGCTCGCTGCTGAAAGGAACAGGGATGCTCTTTGGGGTCAATCCCAGTTTTTCTTTTCAGGAGCTCTGTGACCACAAGACAGAAGAGCTCCCCTGGGCCTGAGCCTCCTTGTTAGAAGCTGGGGTGATTGTGCTGGGGTATTCACACCAGAGGCAGGGCTGCTCTGGATGAAATGATCCGGTGTTTGCAGCACAGAGCCGGCACCACCCATGGGTGGCCAAAGCTCCAGACACACAGCACACACGCATCCCCCTCGCGTTCGGCTTGTTTAGGGCCTGTTTTGATGAGCTTCAGTCTGAGCATCTGATGCTGTGGCTGGCCCTGGACTACTCAGCCGATGTCCTCTATGGCTTGGATGTGCTGGTGCGAGCCCGGACAGGTGAGTGTGCCCCACGTCCAGGGACTCCTCTGGGCCTGGCCACAGGTCCTCAGGAGGGGGATCATGGGGGCCACAGGAGTGTTCAGGGAGATCCATAATCATAGGTTGGGCATCACCTTACCTGGGGCCATGAGAGGCCGGCAGACCTGGGGACTTCCAAGCATGAGGGTGGTGGTGCTGGGTGCTACCTCAAGCCTTCCACACCAAACCTTGTTCCATTGAGGAAGAGGGCTCTGGGCTCTGCTCTCTCAATGACCTTGAGCAAGTCAAGCTGTCTCTCTGGGCCCTGTTTGTATCACCTATGAAATAAGAAGGCCAAAATGTAATTTCAAAGGACCCTTCCAGCTCTGAACTACCCAACATCCAAGGGTGTGGGTGGGAGAACTTAGGCAGTCCTGGAGTTTCTCTTCCAGATGTTCAGAGGATCCTACACATGTTACTCTGTGACTTTCAGAGGAGGTTTAATATGTGGAGAACTAAAATCTGAAGCTGGGCCTAGGCAGGTTATGATTTCCCTCAAACTGCCTCTGGTTGGCTCCATGCTGTGTACCCTTGGGGCACCCTTTTCTAATTTTCACAAAGACAGGCCCTGGTTGTCTCTTCCAAAAATATATATATATATATATTTTCAGACAGAGTCTCACTATGTCCCCTAGGTAGAGTGCTGGGCTGTCACAACTCACAGCAACCTCAAATTCTTGGGCTTCAGCGATTCTCTTGCCTCAGCCTCCCAAGTAGCTGCAACTACAGGCCACAATGCCCAGCTAACTTGCAAAATTTTTTAGCTTAAAGTCATGCCAAAGTTGTCAATAGAAACAACACCAGGCCCCAGCAACCAACCTTTTTGTGGCTTCATGTACAAAGCATTTCAAGTACATCTTGCTTTCCCATTAGAATTGCGGCTTGAGACAGCACAGAAATGACTTTAACTCCATCTTGCTGATTTATAAATTGAGGCCAGAGATGCCAAGTGACTTAACCAAAGTCCACAGCCACTACATGGCCATGCCATTTAGGCACTCCACTACGTCCACACTGGTGCCCCGCATCGTAACTTAGAAAACCTTGAACACATGGCTTGAGGCTTGCATGGGTGACCCAGCCAACCCAGCACCCATGCCACATTCATGTTAGCCTGTAGTTATAAGAGCTCCATGAGTGGCCCATTAGGTCAACTGTCTCTGGTCCCAGCTGAGCTTCAGTGGACCAAGACGCCCTCATGCAGACATCAACCCCACCCCTCTTCATGCTTGGGTACTATGCTTGTCAACCTAAGACTCAGCAGGAAGCTGGGGGAGGAGACACCAAAGTGGAGTGGCTGGGAATCATAGATACACCATGGAAAAAATCATCAGAATTGAGAGTAGACATCTTAAAGAAGCAACAAGGAGGCCCCGGGCACAAAGAGGGCTACATAAGGATCTGGGCCCTCAATAAATTCACAAGAATGCTGTGAGGATTGGGGCTGCGAGGCCAAGTGGCCCTTGTATGTGACAGCAACCCTGATTTTCAGTGATGACAGTGGGGGAGTCCTGCCTTAATATAGCCTCAAAGTGTGGCCGGCAATGGCCTCTCCTGGAACTTGCGAGAAGCTCCCAGACCTCCAGTAGCCATCTCTGGGGCAGCCTGGCAGGGGCTCTGTGAAACAGAGCCCTCAGGTAATCCTAAAGCTCACCAAAATTTAACAAGCATTCATTATTTTATTCTCTCCACTGTTGTGACTGTTTGAAAGCGTAAAAAATAAATAAACAAATAAGAATCCAGGGCAAGCCCACTCAACTGATTCCAGCGGTCATGACACCCATCACTCCCGGTGCTTAGTCCCCCTCCAGACCAATCTGAGTCTTTGGGAGTGGAGCCTAGACTTCATATGTTTTAAAAAAACCCTTGGGTGACAGTAATGTGGAATTCAGAAAAAGAACTGCATTCTTGCACAGTGCTGTGAAAAGCAGGTTGTGCCTGTTAGTGACTGGTGAAATGAATTTGGAAGGCCATGACCTGCATTTTTAAAATTTCTATTATTAACATTTTCAAACATACAGAAAAAACAGAATAGTATAACAGATCTCATGTGCCCTTACTCAGCTTCAATAGTTAACAACATTTTGCCTGTCTGTTCTGTGCCCCTCTATTCCCCTTTTCTTGGCTGAAATGTTTCAAGCAAATCCCAGGCAATAAGCACTTCAGCACGTAATACATATATATATAATATATATATTTCCATTTGTCTATTAAAATTTAATAATCGCTTCTTACTATCATCTAACACCCAATTCATATTCAAATTTTGACCTACATTTTTAAAAAAGTTAAATAGGATAGATTAGAACATCATAAACAGAAAATATAAGAGTGCATTTCCTACAGTAATGGTAAGTGGTAAGTGTGATTTTGACATCATTTCTCTAGGTATTTCTGCTATTGTTAAATTTTGGTAATTTTGATGTAAAATATCTTTATGTGGACTGTTAACTGAAGAGACAACCAGGTTCATAATTGGAAAGGAGAGCCTTATTTCTCATAAAGGGTTGCAGCTTGTGGTTGGCAGGAGAGTGGAGCCCTAGCCAGATGCCAGGAACATACGCTTCAAGGCAGGGACAAGGGGAAGAGGAATTTATACTGAACAGAATGGGTCAAATATATATATTTAACAAGCTATAGAAGGAGTCATGAAGATTTATGAAAAGAGAAACATGCACCTATGCAATTGATCTTTATGCCCTTTTTATGGGGTCCATGTTCAGAAATGTTTGCCCTCTTATGTCACAAAGGTAAAGCAAGGACATGAATGCCCTCTCTGCTCATGCTCGGTAGGCTGGTTAAAACTACTCATGCAGGGGTCTCTTATTCAGAAAGAATGCTGGACTGGATCACAATATTGGTTTCTGGTTAGCCCTTAGGAAACCAGGTGTTCAGAGGATTAGCAAGGAAAGGGGCATAATGATATGTGTCCCGTTTCCCATCCCATCAGGGAAATCTTAAAACTCAGTAAAACTCAGCTAAACTGAGTTTTAAGGTTTCTTTAGGGTCCCATTGGCTGAGAGGGGATCAGTTCAGTTCAGTCAACAGGAGGCTTGGGATTTTATTTTAGTTCACAGGACCATAGTCAAAAAAAGTTAGTTTCTCTGATGCCTAAGTGATCTCCGTTTTCTTCTTTAGGTTTCCTTGAGCAAGGCTTAGTGGTCAGGGATCCTGAAAGGCTGTGGAAGCATTACACAAAGACCTTGCATTTCAAACTGGATGTGTTGTCCCTGGTCCCTACGGACCTGGCTTACTTAAAGCTGGGCATGAACTACCCAGAACTGAGGTTCAACCGCCTACTGAAGTTTTCCCGGCTCTTTGAATTCTTTGACCGCACAGAGACAAGGACCAACTACCCCAATGTGTTTAGGATTGGGAACTTGGTCCTGTACATCATCATCATCATCCACTGGAATGCCTGCATCTACTTTGCCATTTCCAAGTTTATTGGTTTTGGGACAGACTCCTGGGTCTACCCAAACATCTCAATCCCAGAGTATGGGCGCCTCTCCAGGAAGTACATTTACAGCCTCTACTGGTCCACCTTGACACTGACAACCATCGGCGAGACCCCACCTCCTGTGAAAGATGAGGAGTATCTCTTTGTGGTCTTAGACTTCTTGGTGGGAGTTCTGATTTTTGCCACCATCGTAGGCAACGTGGGCTCCATGATCTCAAACATGAATGCTTCGCGGGCAGAGTTCCAGGCCAAGATTGACTCCATCAAGCAGTACATGCAGTTTCGCAAGGTAACCAAGGACTTGGAGTTGAGGGTTATCCGGTGGTTTGACTACCTGTGGGCCAACAGGAAGACAGTGGATGAGAAGGAGGTGCTCAAGAGCCTCCCAGACAAGCTGAAGGCTGAGATCGCCATCAACGTGCACCTGGACACACTGAAGAAGGTTCGCATCTTCCAGGACTGTGAGGCAGGGCTGCTGGTGGAGCTGGTGCTGAAGTTGCGGCCCACTGTGTTCAGCCCTGGGGATTATATCTGCAAGAAGGGGGACATTGGAAAGGAGATGTACATCATCAAGGAGGGAAAGCTGGCTGTGGTGGCCGATGATGGGATCACTCAGTTCGTGGTCCTCAGTGATGGCAGTTACTTTGGGGAAATCAGCATCCTAAACATCAAAGGGAGCAAGTCAGGGAATCGCAGAACAGCCAACATCAGGAGCATTGGCTACTCAGACCTGTTCTGCCTTTCAAAAGATGACCTGATGGAGGCCCTCACTGAATACCCTGAAGCCAAGAAGGCCCTGGAGGAGAAGGGACGGCAGATCCTGATGAAGGACAATCTTATTGATGAGGAGCTGGCCAAGGACGGGGAAGACCCCAAGGACATCGAGGAGAAGGTACAGCACCTAGAGTCCTCCCTGGACACCCTACAAACCAGGTTTGCACGGCTCCTGGCTGAGTACAACGCTACCCAGATGAAGGTGAAGCAGCGTCTGAGCCAACTGGAGAGCCAGGTGAAGAGCTGCGGGAGCAGCCTCCCATCTGGAGGGGAGACTCCTGGGGAGGCTGCAAAAAGAGAGGACAAACAACAGTGAAAGTGTAGCATCTGTCTCCTGCTTCATGGGGTCAGCTGTCAGCATGATGCTATGTGACCACAGCTGGGTGGCATGGAAATTGGCAAGGGCTTAATTCCAGCTTTACTCAGCCTTTGAAAGCTGTGTGACTGCAGGAGAGAGCCTTCGTTTCCTCACCTAGAAAGTGGGACTCATTATGTCCATCCCAGTGAAGTGCCAGGTTATGGTTAGTTCCACATGAAACACTGCCCGAGGCTGTGTAAAGTAGAAAGTATCCCCAACCCACACACAGGACGATAGTTATTTTTTATGGACTCCACAAGTTTTTAGGTTTCTTAATCAAATTTTCTCATAGTTGGAAGAGTATTTCACCACCATTCCTCCGCCCCAACCATACTCCACCACTGTCTGATAATGGATATAAAACAGGAAGCTGAAGGTACAAAATAGTGGCTCAGATTCAACCTTACACAAGGCAGTTGGGGGGTATATTTCTGAATCTGGATCTCCTTGTATGCTCTTTGGGACCCTAGAAACCCTGGCTATTGGTAGTTCCATGGCACATTGAAGTTCTGTGGGATGACCCACAGAACATTGGAGATCCCACATTGGAGATCACTTTAAGTCCAGAAAGTAAGTCTAGATTTCTTGCCATCCAGCCATTGTGAAACCAGGATGTGTTTCATAGGAAAGAGCAACTCATAGAGGAGAAGAGACATCCCCTCCTTCTCATTTGCCAAAGAGATTCAAAGAAAGCTTCTACCCTCCACCCTTCAGTCAGGGTCCTGGGAGGACCTCTTCTAGTTTAAGGAAAGGAGCTGTGTTCAAGAAGTCTTTTAGATTGAAGAATGGGGCTCAGCGCCTGTAGCTCAGCGGCTAGGGCACCAGCCACATACACTGAAGCTGGTGGGTTCGAATCCAGCCCAGGCCTGGACATCTGCAACAACAAGAACAAAAAAATAGCTGGGGGTTGTGATGGGTGCCTGTAGTCACAGCTACTTGGGAGGCTGAGGCAAGAGAATCGCTTAAGCCCAAGAGTTGGAGGTTGCTGTGAGCCACGGCACTCTACCCAGGGTGACAGCTTGAGACTCTGTCTCAAAAAAAAAAAAAAAAAAAAATTGAAGAATGGAATGATGTCTTAAGGCAAAAAATAAAAGCTGACAATTAAGACTTTTAGGAGATGAGACCCTTAGGCTGTATCTTTGCAAAATACCCCTTCATCCACGAAAAGGAGGCCTCATTGGAATTATACCCCAAGGCAAATCTTTTAGCTAACCAAAAGCTTACAGATGGCAGAACTAGTTTTCTTTTTAACTCAGTAACTAGAATTCCATCAACAGTTTATAACAGGCTAGGGCTGGTGGCTTCCACCTATAATGCTAGCACTCTGGGAGGCCAGGTCAGGAGGACCCTTTGAGCTCAGGAGTTTGAGACCAGCCAGAGCAAGAGTGAGACACCTCATCTCTACTAAAAATAGAAAAATTAGCCAGGCATTGTGGCAGTGCTCCTAGTCACAGCTCTTTTGGAGGCTGAGACAGGAGTACCGCTTAAGCCTAGGAGTTTGAGGTAGCTGTGATCTAGGCTGATGCCACAGCACTCTAGCCTGGGCAACAGAGTGTCACCCCATCTCTAAAAACTAGCCAGGCATTGTGGTAGGTGCCTATAGCCCCAAATACTCAGGAGGCTGAGGCAAGAGGATCACTTCAACCCAAGAGTTTGAGATTTCTGTGAGTGGTGACACCATGGCACTCTACCCAAGATAACAAAGTGAGACTCTGTCAAAGAAAAAAAAAAAAGGAAGGAAGGAAGGAAGGAAGGAAGGCAGGAAGGAGGGCGGGAGGGAGGGAGGGAGGGGGGGAGGGAGGGAAGGAAGGAAGGAAGGGAGAAAAGAAAATAGTTTATAACAGATTTATATTTTTGAGTTGTATAATTTTGAAATCTGACCTCATCCTTCCCTTATACACATGTTGCAAATTGCCCAATGATGAGTTTTTCTTTTCTTTTCTTCTTTTCTTTTCTTTTCTTTTCTTTTTCCTTTCCTTTCATCAGACAAAATGCTCCACTTTTCTTTGAAAACATTGAAGTCTCTGTGGTCTGATGTTGTTGTTACGCAATTGGGCTCTAATGTAGCTCATATGAAAGGTGCTGAGTTTCCAAGTGTGTATTTTGGATTTATGAGGGTCTCTTCCTGTTTTTATTGTGGGTTGCTTGACCATTTTAACTTGGTTTTGATGGGTTAAAAGGCCTATTAAATGTCATAGATCCAAACTTTATCATCAGCAAAATGTAATAAGCAATGTTTTCTCAAACATTGTATATGTTTTGTATATGTTGCAACTGTTAGTCAAGTCTGCATTCATATTTCCACAGGAAAAATAAAGGTATAGATTAAAAAATATTAATGAATCTTGCTTCAGCTCTTGCCTTAGAGAAGATCCAATCCCGGGGAATGTCTTTAGGGCAATGGCTTCCCTAGAAGGAAGGAATGCTGATGAACAGGGAATGGCACACACTCAACCTGAGGGCATATGTGCAGCCAGAAGCAAGTGAGACAATGCACATGTGTTACCAGAGACGTGCCAAACAGTTATTGCAGCATTATTTTTAATACCCAAAATACTCCCTAAATATCAGAATATAAGTACAAATCAGCAAAAATATAAAACATACTAAGTATTACACCAGAGATAATTTAATTGAGGGAATTTATTATATGGCCTGGAGGCTAAAAGAGCAGAAAAGAAATGCTGAGTTTATTCAAAGACAATAACTTTAGGAAACAGCTATTACCCCTAGGGCTGGGGAAGCAAAGGGAAAGAGGTGCCCAAAGAAGAGGCCTCAAAAGCTAGAACTCAGAGTTTTGAGAAGGGGTGCTACTGGCTGTTACTGGTAATTCAAGAACTCAGAAGTTTTGCAAATGTAGGAATCTGGGCAATATCTGAGAAGGGACATAGCCTGGTGAGACTGGTTCTGGGACTGAGAGACTGGAACCACCTGCTACTACCAGAATAATTTACCAGTGTTGTTGTTGCTGCTGCTGCTGCTGCTGTTGTTGCTTGAGCTGCATAACCAGAACAGCAGGCACACTAGAAAAAAGAAATCCTTCTCTCCTCCCTCTGCTTTCTAATCTTTCTCAGTTGTGCCCTAGTAGAGTGTTCTAGAAAAGCAAAGACAGTGAGAAGGACTTTGGACTTGACTGACAGAATGTCTTTCATAGACATGAGGCCGTCCTTAGATGTAAGGAGTAAAGCCTGGAATAGGTAGTAAAGACCAGGTACCCTAAATAAATGACCCTCTCTCCAGTGACTGATGTCTAAATCTACCATCAAAGTTTCTTTCCTCTGTCCTGAAGTTTTTTCCTTTATAGAATGCAGAAATATCTGGGAAAAGACATGTTGGAAAGGCTCAGCACCTATAGCTCAAGCTGCTAAGGCACCAGCCACATACACCAGAACTGGCAGGTTCGAATCCGGCCCAGGCTTGCCAAACAACAATGACAACTACAACCAAAAAATAGCTAGGCATTGTGGTGAGCACCTGTAGTCCCAGCTTCGTGGGAGGCTGAGGCAAGAGAATTGCTTAAGCCCAGGAGTTGGAGGTTGCTGTGAGCTGTGATGTCGCAGCACTCTACCCAGGGCAACAGCTTGAGCTTTGTCTCAAAAACAAAAATGATGGAAAGAAGGGAAATTATCATTATGAAGTACTTCTTATGTGCCAGCCATTGCTCTTCATGCAAAAACGTAAATTTTCTCAGTTAAATGTCAGCCCTATTGAGGAAAACTTTTACCTTTCCCCAGGTGTCAATTATTTTAACATAATTAACATTAATTGATTTTTAAAATACATACCCGCCCTGTGAAAAGCAAAGAGTTTATGAATTGCTTTCCTAAAAATACATTTTTTTTTTTTTGAGACAGCGTCTCACTATGTCTCCCTCAGTAGAGTGTCATGGTGTCACAGCTCACAGAAACCTCAAACTCTTGGGCTTAAGCGATTCTCTTGCCTCAGCCTCCCAAGTAGCTGGGACTACAGGCGCCCACCACAATCCCCACCTATTGTTTTTTTTGTAGTTGTCATTGTTGTTTCAGCAGGCCTGGCCGGGTTCAAACCCACCAGCCCTGGTTACAGCGCCAGCCACATACACCAAGGCTGGTGGGTTTGAATCTGGCCCAGGCCAGCTAAACAACAATGACAACTGCAACAACACCAACAAAAAAAGTTGCCGGCATTGTGGCAGGCACCTGTAGTCCCAGCTACTTGGAAGGCTGAGGCAAGAGAATCCCTTAAGCTCAAGAGTTTGAGGTTGCTATGAGCTGTTACACCATGGCACTCTACTGAGGGTAGCATAGTGAGACTCTGTCTCAAAAAAAAAAAAAAAAAAAGTGAATGGATAGAAAAACAGCTGAGCATAGCTGACCTGAGCAGCTGACCTATAGTCCCAGCTACTCAGGATACTGAGGCAGGAGATCACCTGAGCCTAAGAGTTTGAGGCCAGCCTGGATAATAAAGTGAGACCTTGTCTCTAAGAAACAAGCGAACAAACAAAATAAATAAAGAAAAACAGTACCATATTCATATAATCAGATATTATTCCTCAATGAAAATGAATGAGCTATTAATTTATGCAAAAATATCCATTCATATGACATTCTGGAAAAGGCAAAACTATAATGGTAGAAAACAGCTCAGTGGTTGCCAGGGGTTGAGGGAGCGTGGCGTAGTTGATCATAAAGGAGACATAGAAGGGAATTTTTAGTGTGACGGCACTGTTGTATATGGTACTGGGGTCATAGGTATGTCACTCTATGCATTGTCCACACTCACAGAATCGTACATCACAAAAAGTAAACTTAAAATTGTAAAATATAAACCAGGATGTGGGGCAATCCTAGGATGGAAAGAAGATGCAAATGAATCTAACTGTATTATAGATATATGATATAGTCTTTTTTTTTATTGTTGGGGATTCATTGAGAGTACAAGAAACTAGATTACACTGATTGCATTTGTTAGGTAAAGTCCCTCTTACAATCGTGTCTTGTCCCCAAAAGGTGTGGCACACACCAAGGTCCCACCCTCCCGCCTTCCTTCCCTCGCTCTGCTCTTCCTTTGTCCACCCCGTCCTCCTTCGTTCGCTGTATGCTGTCCCCTTCCCCCACCCCCACCATGTCCTTAATTGTCCTCATATCAGAATTGTGTCCATAGGGTTCATGCTTCTCCATTCTTGTGATGCTTTACTAAGAATAATGCGTTCCACTTCCATTCAGGTTAATACAAAGGATATAAAGTCTCCATTTTTAATGGCTGAATAGTATTCCATGGTGTACATATACCACAGCTTATTAATCCATTCCTGGGTTGGTGGGCATTTAGGCTGTTTCCACATTCTGGCGATTGTAAATTGATCTGCAATAAACAGTCTAGTGCAAGTGTCCTTATGATAAAAGGATTTTTTTTCCTTGTGGGTAGATACCCAGTAATGGGATTGCAGGATCAAATGCAAGGTCTAGCTTGAGTGCTTTGAGGTTTCTCCATACTTCCTTCCAGAAAGGTTGTACTAGTTTGCAGTCCCACCAGCAGTGTAAAAGTGTTCCCTTCTCTCCACATCCACGCCAGCATCTCTCGTTTTGAGATTTTATGATGTGGGCCATTCTCACTGGGGTTAGATGGTATCTCAGGGTTGTTTTGATTTGCATTTCTCTAATATATAGAGATGATGAACATTTTTTCACATGTTTGTTAGCCATTTGTCTGTCATCTTTAGAGAAGGTTCTATTCATAGTCATTTTAATGTATTGTTTAGGAATAAGGAAAATCTGTACATGTTCAGTACAGTTGTAATTTTTTTCCACATATTTTCAATCCACAGTTGGTTGAATACATGGATGTTGAATCATGGATGCAGAGGGCTGACTATGCTACCAGAGAACTTTTAAAGTATGCAGCATCCTCCCCCCCCCCCCTTTTTTTTTTAAGACAGAGTCCCATTCTGTCACCCTGGGTAGAGTACTCTGTTATCATAGTTCATAGCAGCCTCAAACTCTTAGGCTCAAGCAGTCCTCTTGCCTCAGCCTCTTATAGCTGGAATGACAGGCATGTGCCACCATGCCTGACTAATTTTTCTATTTTAGAAATAGAAATGGGGTCTTACTCTTGCTTAGGCTGTTCTAGAACTCAGGAGTTCACTCAAGCAGTCCACCCACCTGGGTCTCTCAGAGGCCATTTTTTTTTTTTTCTTAAAGCAGTTCCTATTTTAAGACTGTTTGAAATGACAGCTTGTTCAATTAAAGCAGTCTTTAGCTTCTGCAGCATTATTTTCTTGTTTTTATTGGAACAATGTAAAGACAAGAACAATAGGAAAAAACTTAGTTGGAAATGGAAAAATAAGGTAGAGGAAAATACAAAAAGTAATCTTTGTACTCTTTCTCAGAAACCTTTTAAGTACATGGGTTTAACTTCAGGTTCAGCCCTGTTACACAGTGTCTTGGGCTGTGGCTTGGCCCTAGGTATAGAATTCTCCAAACCAGGACTTTGGAATAATACAGTGAGTAATTGATGAGAATTACTACATCTTTAGCTAAAAGTCTGGTATTTAGACTTCAGAGCTAATTATTTATTTGATGTATTTCATTTAGACTTGTGAGAGATGACATGTATCTCTGTGATTCAGTAGATTATTACTAATTTTGTTTTACTACATTGGTCACTTATTCAGTAATTTTTTTTCCTGAACACTCCTTTTTTTTTTTTTTTAATCTGTTTTGTAGACTTACAGTGTCCCTGGACGACATATCATTGTAGCTACGTCAACTCTTATATGGTCATTTAGATGAGGTGGGAATAGATAATGGTGTTTTGTTGTTCTTGTATCTTGAGTATTTTTTCCACACATTGCTGGAAATTTTATTTTTAAAGAATTTATACTTTATGAAGGTTCTAAACTGGGGGTGTCCAACCTGCAGCCCATGGCTGCATGCTGATTATGTGAGGACTTTTTGCTGATCTGTGATGTTGGATATTATGAAAAGTATGCAGGTACCTTTTTTTTGTTGTTATTATTTGTTGTTAATCAGCTTTCATTAGTGTTTGTGTATTTAACATGTGGTACAAGACAACTCTTATTCTTCTAATGTGTGACAGGGAAAAAAGGTTGGACTCTTGTCTAAACTATCACTGTGGTGCTACTGGGTACTATTCCATACATAGTATAATACTGGTAGTAATGAGTCTTCTTCTGAAATTAATTACAAATCTGATCTTTCATAAGGGTCTGATATATTGCTTTCATTTTATGTTTAATTTGTACAAGCAATTTGTTTGTTATCATACCAAAACAACATAAATCTTCAACTTTTTCTGTACTAGTTCAGCTTGTTAAAGAGTACTACGATAGCATAATGCCTGCCAAACGAAGCATGTGAATTCATGCCCACACATAAGTTCAGCATTCAAAATAATTAAATACTATATTAATGAATGTGCTAGAAACAAGATTGAACAAAAGATTTTCCAAACCAATTAGACCATTTGGCCTTCATTTAAGCCTATGTAATATATTCTTTTATTTGAAACACAGCCAAAGATAATAACACCAGTCTGAATTTTTCCATTGTCGCATATGGAAGTAAGTGACCACACTGTCAAACTGTCCTTCTTGTTTTCTCTTGAGAAATTAGCTATGTTGTCACTATCTAACCCTGATCCTACATGGATCAGCTCCTGCAGGCAAATCAGAAAAAAATCCAGGAAGGCAACCTATAAGAACCTTAATTGGAAATTTTAAAAACAAAGGTCAGAGGCCCTGCTTTCATGACTGTTTCTCTTATTTTTATGGTTTTTAGGGAGTGAAGCCAGCTAGTTTTGACAAAGTAGCAATTCCTGAAGTGAAGGAAATCATTGAAGGATGCATACGACAAAACAAAGATGAAAGGTAAGTTGCCTCTTTTGACCTTTACAGTGCTTAACAAAAATCTAAAACGTAATGTGCTCTTGAGTACAGCTCTCAGTCTAAGGTGTATTTAATATTTATTGTTAGTTTCTCTAATTTTGCCATGTAACATTTTTAATAACAAGGTTCTGTCCATTGAGGTTATTCAGATCAGATATACTGGGACACTATAAAATGTGGTTTTGATCCTGGCACTCTGGGAGGATTGCTTGAGGTCAGGAGTTCAAGACCAGCCTGAGTAAGAGTAAGACCCCATCTCTACAAAAAATAGAAAAGTAACTGGGCATGTTGACATGCACCTGTAGTCCCAGCTACTCAAGAGCTCAGGCACGAGTATTGCTTGAGTCCAGGAGTTTGGAGTTGCAGTGAGCTATGATGAGGCCACTGTACTCTAGCCAATGTGACAGAGTGAGACTTTATCTCAGCGGGGGGGAAAAAAAACGTGGTTTCATAGAGTTTTAAGTAAACCAGAAGTACCTTATCCACATCGCTCATGGTACCACATCCCATGAGAACTACTTAATTTACAGCGTCAGCATGATTTATAAAACTTAGTCTCTAACACAGGAAATCTGTTCCTCGGCCTTTTACCCATTGAATTCTAGAAGGTGAAATAAAATCTTGGCTGTTTAAAATCACTTCAACTATGCAGGTTTTAATTTGCTGTGCCAGAATTCAAGAAGAGCAAAACATCAGCATTCCTTTGAGTAAAAAGAGAAGACTTTGCCCAAGGCATATGATGAGATCTGGCTTAATCATTTGTACTAACAGAACTTTTCTCAGAGGAGTGGCAAGTATTCGATCTGCCACATAGCTGATTCATCGCCTGTTAGGCATAGCAAGGGTCTCATGTCTGTTTTTGAAAAATAATCAACCTTCATTGCCCCTCCCACCATGCCTTCCAAAAAAAGGAAAAGTAGATTAGCTAATACAAATATAAATTGTAAATTGAGCATGATCTGTTACCTGAAGATGATAACAATCAGGTATATTGACAAAATTCAAGAATTCCATATCTTCATTTCTTCAATCTCATTCTTTTCATAACTTTGTTATTTGGAAGACCTTAACATCATAGTCTTTAAGGCTTTTTCGTAGTTTAGTTGAGAGTTCTTGAGTCTCTTCATCCCCTTGGTTTCACAATCAGCCTTTTACTTGTCTAGTACATAAATTGTTGAACAAGGAATTGAGAAAATTTATTGGGGATAAATAAAGGTTGTTATGGTAGAAGGTACCAAAGTAGAAATCAAAAGATTATTTTCCAGTTTTGATTACCACCATCTATAACTATGAGAAAGATTCTCAACCTTTCGAAGCCTCCATTTCCTAATAATCAGATGATATGTCACTAGATACTGATCAAGGAACAGACAAGATCTTACATCTGAGGATTTTTTTGTTACTAGTAAAAATGATTATGTGGTATTTTGAAGCTTTGATGCATTACTTGCCATTAATAGTACACTATTTGCTAACAAGATTAGATCAATGGATTTAAAAATTATTACTATTAGTTCTTATTCATAAATGAGATTGTTGTGATATTCTGTGAAAGTAAAACTAATTACCACTTAAATGGAGCAATATAAAATGATATAAACTTGCCATTTTTCTTTTCACATTTATTCTTCTTATTAATGACAATAATCAGTTACATTTCAAACTAACAGCATTTTAATTTGTTCCTTTTCTTTTTCCTTTCTTTGGAAGATATTCCATCAAAGACCTTTTGAACCATGCCTTCTTCCAGGAGGAAACAGGGGTACGGGTAGAATTAGCAGAAGAAGATGATGGAGAAAAGATAGCTATTAAATTGTGGCTACGTATTGAAGATATTAAGAAATTAAAGGGAAAATACAAAGACAATGAAGCCATTGAGTTTTCTTTTGACTTGGAGAGAGATGTCCCAGAAGATGTTGCTCAAGAAATGGTAAATTGACACTAATCAACCATTTTTAAATTGATGTAGATTTATATACATTGATATTGTTGAGCAAAAAAGTACTTCATGAAGTGGTATTTGTGGCATATCCCACTGGCCAAAAATTATTTTGTCCCCAGTTAGCCTTTGAGAAGCAGGATTTTCCTGTGTGTGTGTTTTTTTTTTTGTTTGTTTGTTTTTTGTTTGTTTGTTTTTTTAACTCTTTGTACTTTTCTGGGTATTTTTAAAATAGGTATTGGATTTTGTGGTTCTTCTTAAAGTTGTTTTTATTTGAGAAAAGATACAGAGATGGATAGATGAGTAGGTAGGGCTAGAATACAATCTGAAGTCATTTTGAAAGTCTGTAAGGACTCCCAATTTGTATTAGCCTCTTTAGGTAGTTTGACAACTTATGTTTCTAAATGTTGGCATATCAGGTAGCCTTTGATCAATTATCTAGATAAAACCTATAAACAGATATAGGTTCTTAAATACTTTGAAGGGATTTTTCAAGATCAATTGTTAATAGATAGACTTTGATATATCATTATTTAAAGTATATCTGAAAGATCACTTTTCCAAAAGGAAACTCTTCACAAATTATAGACTCACCACAATGCCTATGATAGCTGATTATTATCTCATTAGTATGCAGAGATATTTAGTGGAACCATTCAAAAGTAGTGGTTGCCTTTGAGAAAAAATCAGGTATAAAAGAGCTACTTATTTTTAATTTAGTTTTTTAGAATGTTTGATGGATTCGGGTTTTTTATGGGCAGAGCTTTAAACCTTCATGTACTCACCACAGTTGTTTTTATCTAGTTTGCCTAGTGAATGGAAGTAAAAGCAACAGAAGTCAACATCAATGGTTGTAAATAAGAAGGAAATAGAGTGACTAGAATAGAATATCTTACTCAGTTTAGAAACTGTGGTTTTAGGTACCCTACTGTTTTGTCTGTTGTAAGGAGTATAGGTATACCTACCCTGCCAGTTTCTAAAAAATGGTGAGGAAATGCATAATGCAGACTAAGATTAATTTTGTCAAAACCAATCCTGAGAGAGTTCTTTCTTCTCCTCTTCTCTACTTGTTTTATAGTGCCTTTTTTTTTTTTTTTTTTTTTTTTTTTATCCTGTAGGTAGAGTCTGGGTATGTCTGTGAAGGTGATCACAAGACCATGGCTAAAGCTATCAAAGATAGAGTGTCATTAATTAAAAGGAAACGAGAGCAGCGGCAGTTGGTACGGGAAGAGCAAGAAAAAAGAAAGCAGGAAGAGAGCAGTCTCAAACAGCAGGTAGAACAACAATTCAGTGCATCCCAGACAGGAGTCAAGCAGCTTCCTTCTGCTAGCACTGGTGTACCTACAGCTTCCACCACTTTAGCTTCAGTTTCTACACAAGTAGAACCTGAAGAACCTGAAGCAGATCAACATCAACAACTGCAGTACCCGCAACCTTCTCTATCTGTGTTATGTGAGTATTGGGGAAGTGAACAAATACACTAATGATGCTCCTAATTGACTTTTTATCTTGTTTATCATTTTGCACTGGCTTTTTGTTTTTGAATTATAAATCAAGTGTATAATGAGTAACTTGAAATAGTTGTCATCTAGCTTTTCTTTAATCTGTATGTAAGACAAATAACATACAATGATAGGGCAGTGAGGAAATGTGATTAGGATATAAAACAAAATAAAAACAATATATAATAATATAAAAGAAATAGTAATAATCATATATAAAATAAAATTATTCTAACATCTTAGAAGTTCCAATTTATAGATTTTTCCTTTTTACAGTTCCTTAAAATACAATTATAATAAAGAATGAATAGACTTAGCTACTTAAAATTTCTTTCTTTCTTTCTTTTTTTTTAGTTGTCATTGTTGCAGTTTTTGGCCTGGGGCAGATTTGAACCCACCACCTCCGGTATATGGGGCTGGGGCCCTACTCCTTGAGCCACAGGCGCTGCCCAGCTACTTAAAATCGAACTCATTAATCTGTTGAGCTCTTTTAGCAAAGCTGAGTAGTTTATGGAATAAAAACTAATGAGAACTCTAGTTATTTATTCAATTATATGCTTAATGTGAGAAACCCCCTCATCTCCAATGTTAATACTTTGAAAACTTTTTCAAACTTAAGGCTTACTTATGCTACTCCATTTTATTTTCATTACTCTTTAGGTGATGAGATCGTGTAATGGAGAATTTTTTTTTAAAGACATTAAAACTTCCTTCATATAGATTTCTCATTTAAATATAGAAATCTACTGAATAATTAACTACAGTTCATTTTTTTATTTAGTTCAAGTCTGCAAAGAAATAACTGATTAAACCTAATGTAATGAGTCTAAAATCTGATGGTAAAATGTGAACCTCCTTTTTGTGATTTGTCTTTTTTTTTTTTGTGATTAATTTCTCCTTCAGCTGATGGGACAGTTGACAGCGGTCAGGGATCTTCTGTCTTCACAGAATCTCGAGTGAGCAGCCAGCAGACAGTTTCATATGGTTCCCAACATGAACAGGCACATTCTACTGGCACTATCCCAGGGCATACAGCTTCTGCTGTCCAAGCCCAATCTCAGCCCCATGGGGTATATCCACCCTCAAGTGTGGTAAGTAAATGAATAAGAGAATGTAATACTACAATTGAGAGTTAAAAGATAACCTGGTAAATTGAAATTCTTTCTTCAAGTAGCACTATGTCTCTGAAGTAGAAAATATAAATGGTATATCTCTAAAGGAAGTAAGTTTATTATAGAATATAATTGAGCAGTTTAGGCAGAGTAGGGTATACATAATAATGTATGGGAATTAACTGCCTGTATGAAGCAATTTCATAGAATATTTAGAATAGTCTGCATTTGACTAAAGATAATGCTGTCTTTAGCACTTCAGAGTTGAATCTGTTGAAATGAGCAATAAGCTAAACATGTGGATGATTGGGGTGGGGCAAGGTGAGTTTTTCAAAGGCTTAATTATTAAAATAATTACTAAGCATATTTTCTGTAAGATTTCTTATTGTATAAAACACAGGTAAGACCTTCAAACCATTATAGAATGCTGCATGTGAGTACTCTAGAGTAAAAGAATCCTTATTTGTATGACTGTTTAATTTAGCGCTTGTGTTAAGTTAATCATCAGTTGCTGTGCGTGTTTCTGCCTTTAAAGTCTGTGTTGGACATAAGTTCCTTCTCAGTATCTGTTCATTTGCTTTTCCCCTTTATTTGGTATCTGTTTTATTACTGATTTATTTTCAGAATCAACTTATAAAGATTATTTCCTGAAATAGTTTATGCTTGTATACGTGTGTGTATATTTGTGCACACACACACATACTTTATTATCCTATGTTTTCCATTAGTCACTCTTCTTTCTTATATAGAGAATGTTAAAGTAGATCATTAGATAATATGCCATTTCTTTAGCTGACTCTTTGAAGTTTTCAGAGGAAAATAAAATATATCACCTGCCTTGGAAAGGAATTTAGAGAGTAACTGGTCACTGAATAGCACTTACTTATGAGATCTTTAAGCAGATTTTTCTCCTTCTTCTCATAAAGCTTTTAATCTGGAATTCTTGCTTTTCATTTAATATAAATCATTCCCTGTTAAGAAGATGCTTCTGCTTGCTCTAATCTTTTATTCTACAGCTTGGAATAAAAGATATTTATTAGTTTCAGAATCCATTGATCAGCCTTGCTTTGACTAGGTCTCAAGATGAATGACCATAGTAATACAAAGAAAACTAACTACAAATGCACTAATTTTTTAACAATCTTCTTTCTGACCTTTAAAATAATTAGGGTACAAGAACTTTATAAATACAGTGTAGAATATGTAATACGGTCTTTTAACAAATATTACTTATTAGCATTTCGTATAAGCTTCTACTTTTGTTTTAGTGGATTTTTTTTTTCTGGATCATCGTAACTAGATTATTTTAAAACTATTTTTAATTTCTTGGCATCATTCATCCCAGGGTTATGAATATTGGGTATCTGTTTCAGAAAAGGAAATTGAATGATCATTATTAAAGTATTAAATATTTGAGCCCCTAGCATAGCTATGTTTATTGGTACACTAAAAGAAGACTGTTTTTTGCCTTTGAATATTCCACAGAGGTATAAAAAATTTTTATACCACAGAGGTATAAAAAATTATTAAATACTGAGTATTTTTTTAAAAATCTTTATAATTGTATTCCTGTTTCATTACAGAAAGAACTTAGTGTGGTTATAATAATATACAAATCATAAGTAAAATTTTAAAAATTAGGATAAAAGAAAAACAAGGCAGGAGAAAAATAGAATCAAGGTAAAAGTAACCACATAATGATACCTATATACTTGCTACTGTAGGTCACACATTTGGCTCAAAGTATTCTAGGCAGCCAGTTTTGGAAAAGAAAACATAATTTTACATTTACAAACTATTGCATAGTTCACAGTATCTAAAAGGAAATAATAAATATGCTCAAGACAGCCTTACAGTTTTTGACTTACTGCTTAATAGCTGTATTAAACCCTTTTTGTTAAGGTTCTTCAAACTTTGTAAACCTGAGTAGAATCTCTGATATATCTGAAGTTATTCTTTAGAGAATCAAACTGAATAAAATGTTTCCTATATCTAGTTGTGAATTACTTCTAGAAAGCTAAGGTTTTGCCTAGGAGATAAAGTTCCTGTTGTAGTTGTGTCCCACACCCAGGACGTATGCCATATACACTTACATTGTGCCCATTAGGTGGTAGATAATGCCTGTACCTTTGTAAATAAAGATCAACAATTATAAGAAATAAAATACTGAACCAACAACTTCTTTAGTCTGATGCCTTCTAACAGAGATGAGAATCATTTTCTGAGTTTCTAGAGCTCCCGTAAAATAATTCAGTCTTAAAATCTCCTACATCTTATAAATGTGCTTTACACTAATAGAATTCACTCTTATTTAATCTTAATGTTTTCTCAAAACTGCAAGCCAGTATTTATTGTTTTCCCTGTCTTCTCCTTTCAGTCAGTTTGTCATATTTAGATGTACATTCATAATAGTTGGTGTTATTTTGGAATATTTAGGATGACCATTGGTCATTATAATCGTTCATTAGGGGGAAAAAACCTGTACTTGACCAACAGAGTAGAGAGAATAGTTGTAATCTATCAGATATGCTTTGGGAAATACATCTCTCCTTTAAAAACAGAATGAATTGGGGGAGAATGGAACATTTGTTTATGCAACTATGCCCTATAATCATTATACATTTGGTTATTTTGTTTTCAAAGTACTGTGTTTTTCATGTGTGTTTGTTTTTTGTTTAGCCTCGTCGTGGCCGTAGCATGTCGGTTTGTGTTCCCCATCTTTCTGCTGTTCCCTCTCTGTCCTGCATCACACCCAGTGCTCCTTCTACCCCACCACCAGTGTTGTCTGCATCTCTTTCTCCTTCCCTCCTTCGGACTGCCCCCGAGGAAAGTTTTGCTGAAAAGCTTTCTAAAGCATTGGAGAGTGTCCTACCTATGCACTCTGCCTCTCAGCGCAAGCACCGACGCTCCAGCCTGCCTTCCCTCTTTGTCAGTACTGTATGTAATTGTAAACTTCCTGACAAATGAAAAATGATTACCAGTGAATACATCCAGGCATCAAGAATTTTAATAAAAATAGAATAAAGGGCAGGACCAATTAGTCCTATAGGAAACTTTGTAATAAAGGTTTAAAGGGGAATAAAAAGCAAGGAGGTGATGAAAGAGAATGCTTATAATGTCTTTGGCACATATTGTGCCCAATAAAATTTATCTTCTATTATATCTTCCTATCCCCCACTGACATATCCTTGCAATTTCATATCCTAGTTAAAAGTGTATATTTAATTTTTATCTCATTGTTTCCTTAATCAAAAGCAACTTTTATTAAATATTACCCAAATGTGTTTTCTCCTTTATTCTAAAGGGACAAAATGAAGCTGAATGAGCCCATTCTTATCATAGCAAGGAATAACCAAGAAGTAACAGTCGGTTTTAATTTAATCATTTGCGTGAAGATATATGTGAGCGTACTAAAAGGCTATATAGTATTCCCTCATAGAAGTATTTTTTTTCTTAGGTTAAATAGAGCGGGGCCTTGGCTTTAATGAACATATTAGATACATACATATAGTATGTATGACTTTATTCGGTTCCACTGATGTCCGTAAAAGAGCTGTATCTTAAAATTGTATTAAGCACTATGGGACCTTGGCTGCTGCTTTTCCAGGTAGAGAATATAGTTAACTTTCTGAACTAGCAAACTCAGAATTTTCAGATTTTTACTTAGGAGAAAAACTGTGTGATGTTTGATGGCTTTGGGACACATCATTAGTAAACAACAGTAAAATGAGCATTCTGATTCAAAATAAAAATGCTCTATTAGTTATTGAGAACAGCCACACTGTTAACTTAGAGGAGTCATTCCTATTGAAACAATGAGGCCAATCTCTTTTAAAAGAGACTACATGATAGTGAAGTATTATAGCATCTACTGTTTGTATTCGACAAATTGGGTTTCTAAAATTAGAGTCTTAAAATTAGAGTTTCTTTTGTTAACAAAAAATGCTGTCAAACCAAGTTGACTACATTTACATAATCCCTTGCACCTGATTTGAACACCAGCTATTAGAATCAGAGAATTTATGGTTATTCTGCCCTTACCTAGAATCTGAAAAGTGGACATTTGGGATTTGTCATGTGTAACATGTTTCACATAGTAAAACTATTAATTTCATCCAATTTGAGATAAACCGGCAAAAGACATTACTGTCACTAGTCAAGTTGCATGTCTTTTACTATCCACTCAAATTTTCCTGATTTCTAGTTAGAAAGAATCCTATTAAAAAGAAAATAACACTGAAGTCTCTAACACAGAATAGGATACTAAGAATATAGAATATAGGAAGATAAGTATACACACAATAGCTTAATTGAAGCATACTTAACATTATAGAAATACTTAGGCTTTTACATGTGTTGACTTCTTTTACTCTTAATACTTTTTCTATTCATGTAATTTACATTAATTGTTAAAAGTGAATATATCAATTGTAAGTAAAAGAAAATTACTTAGGAAGTTTAATTCTTCCATTTCTTTTGATAAAGGAATATTGTGGAAAAGCAGCTCTTATCTAATGCAAAGAGTCCCATAGATTGATTTTATTGGCCCTGGATGTATTTAATGGATTTTTATTATGCACATAATTTTCAAAAGTATTATTTATTAATTATAAATTTGGTGTAACTGTTTCATAGGGTTACACAAAGCTACCCAGTTGTGCATGTCTGATGTAATTTCACATATGAATGTATGAATTACTTGTCTTATTCATGTTGATACAGCCTCAGTCCATGGCGCATCCGTGTGGGGGGACCCCAACATACCCAGAATCACAGATATTTTTCCCAACTATTCATGAACGTCCAGTTTCTTTCTCACCACCTCCCACCTGTCCACCGAAAGTAGCCATTTCCCAGCGGCGTAAGAGCACCTCCTTCCTGGAAGCCCAAACTCACCACTTCCAACCCCTGCTGAGAACTGTTGGCCAAAATCATCTTCCACCTGGTGGCAGCCCAACTAACTGGACACCAGAGGCAGTAGTTATGTTGGGTACTACAGCCAGTAGAGTAACTACAGAGCCATGTGAGATTCAGGTCCATCCTATGTTTGAAACAACTCAAGTTTACAGTGACTGTAAACCTGGACTCATTCTTCCAGAAGAAACTCACTATTTTATTCCTCAGGAAGCAGTGTATCTAGCTGGGGTACATTACCAGGCCCAGGTGGCAGAACAGTATGAGGGCATTCCATACAACTCACAAGTACTCTCAAGTCCTATGAAACAGATACCTGAACAGAAGCCAATACAAGGGGTCCCTACCTCAAGTTCTGTGTTTGAATTTCCCTCTGGACAGGCTTTCCTTGTAGGACATGTTCAGAATTTAAGATTAGATTCTGGATTGAGTCCAGGATCTCCCCTCTCTAGTATTTCTGCACCTATCAGTACAGATGCTACACGTTTGAAATTTCACCCTGTTTTTGTTCCTCATTCTGCGCCTGCTGTGTTAACTCATAACAATGAGAGCAGAAGCAGCTGTGTATTTGAATTTCATGTTCACACACCAAGCTCCTCTTCAGGAGAAGGAGGTGGAGTTTTACCTCAACGTGCTTACCGAAATCGTCAGGTTGCAGTGGACATGAATCTGGAAGAACGTCCTCCTCAATCAAGTGGATTACATGGCCACCTACAGCCTGTGACTGAAGAACAGCATAATTACCATGTCCCAGAATTGACCGTTTCTGTGGTAGAGCCTTTTGGACAGAACTGGCCAATAGGAAGCCCTGAGTATTCCAGTGATTCCTCACAAATCACTTCTTCAGACCCCAGTGATTTTCAGTCACCTCCCCCTACAGGGGGAGTAGCTGCACCTCTTGGCTCTGACGTCTCATTACCCTTTATCCACCTGCCTCAGACAGTGTTTCAAGAATCCCCACTTTTCTTCTGTTTTCCCCAAGGAACCACATCTCAGCAGGTCTTAACTGCCTCATTTTCTTCAGGAGGATCTGCACTTCAACCACAGGTTATAGGAAAACTTCGACAATTCTTTTACACTGCCCTTTTAAGTGAATGATTAATATAAATTTTCTTCCCCTCGTTTCCCTGAATCGTGAATTTTTTGAGGAATATTATTTAATTTTATCAGTAGAATTTCCATCTTTATGGGGAATTATAAACTACTTGCATTTTAAAAAGTGAGAAATGCTGCCTAATTTATTGTATGTGTAAACCCTTGGAAAAGAAAACAAAAACTAGGATTTCAGTCACTCATCAAAAGCAATGACTTTTGGCTGGGCACAGTGGCTCACGCCTATAATCCCAGCATTTTGGGAGGCTGAGGTGGGAGGAGTTCAAGACCAGCCTGGCAACATAGTGAGACCTCGTATCTACCCAAAAGGGGGAAAAAGGACATCCATCCTTATATATAATATTTTCAACCAGTAAAAATGTAAATGTCTAATAGATGTAAGGTTGACTCAACATTGATTATTTAGGGATACTAATGTGAAGTATTACTTTCTTCCTCTGAACAAATTTTTAAAAACATGGACACCTTTTTCTCTATAAAGTGAAAAGAATAGAAAATAGGGAATACTTGTTTTCAGGTAGCAGTAATTAGGAATTAATATGTAGAATTTCTATTAGTGTGAAAGGGTCTAAAACTACAAAAAGGAAACATCTTAGGAATTTGCCTTTTTAAAATGGCAACCTGCAGCCTCAAAACTATTATATGTCTGAATAAAATTTATTCATAAAATTAAGGACTGATTAATTTTTAGCAACCAGCAGTGTAGTGTGTGGTACACTTAATTTTATTGGTTTGAGACTTTATATGTATTGCAAGCTAAGAAACAAATCTCAGGCCTTGTTTTTTCCACAACAAATTTAAATTTAGTTATTTTTACATATGAACATACACCCTCATGCAAGTAATTTGCATAATAGAATTCAAGAAATAGAGTTATTGTTGATTATTTCATATCCTTCCTTTATCAAATGTATACATCTTATAAAACCAGTGTATGGTGCCCTATGATCTCATTAATGTACACAGCTATGATTTAATAATAAAAAAATTAAAAAGAAATGTATACATCTTATAAAAAATCTATGTAGGAGACTATGCAAATAAATATTCAAAGCCTCATTTGAATATTCTGAATAGTCCATAACACATTGTCTGTTCTTTCTGCTTTTTTCCAGTATACTTCCCCTGTTAGGGGAATAACTCCGAAAATGTACATAATGTATCAATTACTGAAAGTTGTACTAAGAAGCAAAAGAGATCAAGGAGCTTGAAAACAACACAAGTGCACACAGTATCTTCACATCAATATTCCACTTGCACTCCCACCATAAATATTAATGTATTAATAGCCATTTTTTGAAAAAGCTTTCCAACGTAAATTTCAAATACTAGATAGTTAATTTATAAACACGTTGCAGAGGGAATGAATAGTTACTGGAATGTGATATATTCATGTAAGCTTCAGTGAACCCTTTCTAAACTGAAATGAAACAACAAAAATGGTAGCCTTTTCGTTTCTTTAACCTACCTACATATAGTCCTGCGTGTATTTGTAACTTTCTCATTTATTTTAATTTAGACTTGATATCTGGAACACTCTAGTCAGGGTTTCTCAAATTTAACACTATTGACCTCAGAGTTGGATAATTCGTTGTTGTTGAGAGCTGTTCTGTGCATTCTAGAATATTTAGCAACATCCTGGTGTACACCTCCTATATGCTAGTAAGAGCCATCCACCTGCGTTGTAATAATCAGAACTGTCTCTAGATACTTCCAAATGCCTGCTGGGGATGGCAGAATCGCCCCTGGATGACAGGCATTGCTCTAAGTACTTAGCAGTTGATGATAACAGATTTTTTACTTTTTTTTATAAACTTGCAAAAATAACCAAATTTGGATTATCAAATAGCTTTTTTCTTTAATCAGATAAAATGTTCTCATTGATAGTCTTCCCAGTTTTTCCTGATAATTATATTTCCAGTAACAATTTTATTATGAATCTGACTGTTCTAGCTAGCTAAAATTATAGCCTAAGCAATAATCATAGGTTATATTTCAGCTATCTAGGGTTTTTGCATGGGAAAGGAACAGAAAATATTCTATGATAGGCTGCTATTCTAAACATGCCCCAGGGTGGTACCTATAGCTCAGTGGGTAGGGTGCTGGCCACATACAGGCTGATGGGTTCAAACCCAGCCAGCTGAAACAACAATGGCAATTACAACAACAAAAATAGCCGGGTGTTGTGATGGGTGTCTGTAGTCCCAGCTGTGTGGGGGGGCTGAGGCAAGAGAATTGCTTGAGCCCAAGAGTTTGAAGTTGCTGTGAGCTTTGAAGTCACGGTGCTCTACCGAAGGCAACCTAGTGAGACTCTGTCTCAAAAAAAAAAAAAGCCTTCTCCAGAGGCTTCTCCTGTATGCAATCAAGCTAATGTTTTGTTTTGATCAAGCAGACTCTCAGGAGCTTAAATATTTATTGAAAGAGTTTGACCTCTATATACTTTCTTTAGGCCTCTTTTAATTTGTTGTGCTCACTTTTTTCCCTCAGGCACAGGGACAGAGCCAGGGTCAGCTGTCTTCAAGTAGCTTAACAGGGGTTTCATCTTCCCAGTCCCTACAACATCCTCAACAGGTGAGAACAATGCCTTGATACATTTTATGCGTTACCAATAGCTAAAACACTATTGTACATCTTTTGTGAATTGGGTTCCTGATATAAATGGCTTGCTAAATTTTTGAAAGGAAAATTAAATGGCATAACATTTTTTTTTTTTTTTTTGAGACAGTTTCTCACTATGTCACCCTCCGTAGAGTGCTGTGCCTTCACAGCTCACAGCAACCTCAAACTCTTGGGCTCAAGCAATTCTTTTGCCTCAGCCCCCCACGCAGCTGGGACTACAGATGCCCACCACAGCACCCGGCTATTTTTGTTGTTGCAATTGCCAAGTTCAGTAATATTTTAGAAACTCTTCTCTTGTTTAATGAATTTTTGAACAGTTTAGTAGACATTAAAATTTAAAAGAATTGTTTATAATTTACCTACCTTCTTAAACAAATGATTTTGTAAATAATTTAACAGCACAAACAACATCAGTTTGTTTCAACTTATGTTTATGACTTGTCCACATGAGCATTTCGTCTTTACCTTTATTGTGTTTGCTTCTAATAATCCTGTAGTCTTTTGAAATTCTGATCTGTGGGATAGGCTGTCAGTTTTTATACTAACAGGCATTGAATGAAAGCTGAAAAACATCTACTTCAGGAACTTTCCCCCCACCCCCACCCCCCTAGTCTTCCTTTGTCACCCAAACTAAAATGCTGTGGTATCATCATAGCCCATTGCAGCCTCAAACACCAGCCTTGCAACTAGCTGGGGCTATAGGCATGTGCCACTATGCCTAGCTAATTTTTTATATTTTTGGTAGATACTGGGTCTTACACATTAGCTCAAGCTAATGTTGAACTCCTTTCCCGTAATGCAGTCCTTCTAACCTTGGCCTAATGTACTAGAATTACAGGCATAAGCCACTGTACCTGGCCCCAGGAACTTTTTACTTAATAGAAGAAAAGCTATCAAATTTATTTAACATGTATATACAAGAACTGCCAGAAAATGAGGATTCCTTCAGGAATATTTTTTGATTAATTTTATTAACTTCTAGCCAAGCATTGTGGCAGGTCCCTGTAGTCCCAGCTTCTTGGGAGGCTGAGGCAAGAGGATCACTTGAGCCCAAGAGTTGGAGGTTGCTGTGAGCTCTGATGCCACTGCACTCTACCCAGGTGACAGAGTGAGATTCTGTCTCAAAAGTAAACAAATAAAATAAAAATAAAAAAGTTTTATTGACTTCCATTTTGAGGCGTTTGTCTTAGAAAGTTTAAGGAACTCAAGAGATAGTATAATTCTGATCTATTCAACAATAAAACTGGTAATTATACAATTAAGTATCTATGGTTCATTGCTGGCATTAGTTTATAGTAATTATTTGCATGGGAGTATTGCTTTTCTGACATATTTATTAGCTGTTTTAAGTAAAATTTATAGCCACTATATGTGTAATAAAAACTTCCTAATGAACTATTTAATTGATAGTTCTCAAATTGTATTTTCTAACCACCAAATTATAAATTGGCTTCTGTTTATGTTAGTTGTGAAACAAAGCTCTTAATTCCTAATTACAAGTACTTCTCTTCTATTACAAGTACTTCTATTCAAGCATGTGGTCTTGTAGTTATTGGATAATGGTTTAAGATTAGATGTTCCTTGTACAAGATAAAAAGCACAGACAGGTGCTGCACCCATAGGACAGTGGTTGTGCCAGCCACATGCACCAAGGCTGGCGGGTTCAAGCCTGGCCTGGGACAGCTAAACAGCAACAGCTGCAACAAGAAAATAGCTGGGCGTTGTGGCAGGTGCCTCTATAGTCCCAGCTACTTGGGAGGCTGAGGCAAGAGAGTCATGTAAGCCCAAGAGTTTGAGGTTGCTGTGAGCTGTGACAGTCTGGCACTCTACCAAGGGCAACATAGTGAGACTCAGTCTCAAAAAAAAAAAAAAAAAAGGCACCGACAGAATTGATTAGTTTGGTAATACATACATCCTTCTCATTCTTCTAAAAAAAGTTTGAATTTATATATAATTATAGTTAAATTCAAGTAGTAACATTTTTGCCAACCTTAACACATTCTCTATTACTCTATTACTCCAGTTAGAATACAAATTACAAGTCATAGAATTTGGTTGAGGGCAGAAGTCCTATCATGGGTGACAGTCTCCTAATTTGTTTATCTTTGGACATAGACTAACACCAATAAAATGGACAAATTTAAATGTGTGCTTGTGGTTTTTCATTTTCCAAAAGAATCTGTTAAATATCTTGTAATTGGGCATATATATGTATACTTACTATCAAATGAAGAAATAGGCTTGGCATCTGTAGTTCAGCAGCTAGGGCACTGGCCACATACACCAGGGCTGGTGGGTTTGAACCCGGCCTGGGCCAGCTAAACAACAGTGACAACTACAACAACAGCAAAAACATAGCCAGGTGTGGCAGGTACCCATAGTCCCAACTACTTGGGAGGCTGAGGCAAGAGGATCACTTAAGCCCAAGAATTTGAGGTTGCCGTGAGCTGTGATGCCACAGTACTCTACCAAGGGCGACATAGTAAGACTCTGTCTCAAAAAAAAAAAAAAAAAGAAAAAGAAAAGAAAAAATAGGTAAATCAGCCATTGAATTCAGTAATATTAGAGAGTACATGAAGGCAGAGGAGAGCAAGAATTAGGTTGTTAACTCTTCTGGGGAAAAGTATAGTTAAATACTCTATCTACAGCACAAAAGTTAATTTCTGTTCTAGTGATGTTTTTGTTTTAGATGCTTTCATAGAATATTTTGCATAGAATCATAAAATTGAACCCTCAGTTTATATAAGAAGTGTATGCAGTTCTAGATTATTTAACTTTTCCAAAGTTACCTAAACAATAAGGGAGCTACAAATTACAACCAACAAGATTTCTAGAGCAAAATTCTGCAGAGGTACCTCACAACCTACATTTGTTTGTATAAGTTATTCAGATTCCACACTGATAAAAGAACGGTTTGAAACTTTCTGTACCATATAAGTAGAGTCTGTTATTAGACATGATTTTTGTTTATACACTGTCAGGTCCCCACCTGAGGGAACCATATCTTTAGTTTTATTACAGTGAGGAAAGAAATGTACTTCACCTGAAGTTTACTTTATATGTGGATTTTTGTAACATAACAAATGAGGGATTGCTTTTTTCATATTTTTATTGAGAGTCTTTTAGAGTGATATGCTGTATTTTAATGAGGTACCAAAAATAATTCCTCCTCCAGGAAAACTGTATGGCCACAGAATTGTAAACTACCCTACTAACTTAATAATTTCTTCCATAAGAGTACCTACATAGTCCTGAGGTACAGTAGCTTAGTTTAGTTTTCTGTTCATTTAAAGCCTCATAAACATTTTTTATCAAGTACTGACGTCCATCAGGTACTACAAAGTCAGTAAAGGCTGTTGGAACTAGTTTCATGAGGCAAGTTCAGGCAAAGGATGATACCAAACTGCTGTGCTAAACCATTACCCATTTGGCTGATTGTTAGGAAGGGGTTTGTACAGGTATATCACCAAGTACTTCTGGAATACCATATTCTTCTGCCACTTCTCCCTAAGTGCTTTAATGTGCAAGTGGCATAGGTGCCTCTCAATTATCTTAAACAAAAATTGGGGGACTATGTCCATAAAATTGCTCAGTTTTTTTCCAAGTTAAGTTCAAATACTAAAGGTCTAGGAAGATAGACCAGATATGAATGAGTACTTTAGGGAATTTAAATAAAGTAGTAAATTCCTACAGAAATACTAAAGATAATAGCTAACATACATAACACACAAAGCACTTTATCTTTCCATTTAATCCTTATAAGAACTTTGTGTAAGTATTGATGCTAGCCCAATTTCTTTCTTTCTTTTTTTTTTTTTTTTTTTTTTTTGTTTTAGAGCCTCAAGTAGTCATCCTTGGTAGAGTGCCGTGGCATCACAGCTTATAGCAACTTCCAACTCTTCACAGCTTATAGCAACTTCCAACTCTTGGGTTTAAGCAATTCTCTTGCCTCAGCCTCCCAAGTAGCTTGGACTACAGGCGCCCACCACACCACAACACCCGGCTAATTTTTGTTGTAGTTGTCGTTGTTTGGCTGGCCCAGGCTGGATTCGAACCTGCCAGCTCTGTTGTGTGTGGCTGGAACCCTAGCCGCTGTGCTATAGGTGCTGAGCCATGTGCTAGCCCAATTTCTATCTCACTAATAAGAAAACTGAGACCTGAAGAAGCTGAGTAATTTCCCCAAATTTACCAGCTTATGGGAGGTGAAAATAGAATTAAATCTAAATATGATGACTCCATAGCTCACCATGTAACTATTACCCAATTGACTCAAATAAAAACAGAGAGAGATTAACATCTTTCCCAAGCAGGAAGAGGAATATCAGGACGACTTTATGAAGGAGATGGCATTTGAACTGGACTCTGATTAGAAGTTAGACTCAAATCTAGAAATGAAGACTATTTCAGGCCAAAAGAAAAAAATATGAGTACTATGAGCAAGGCAGAAGACACAAAGGTAATAAAATATGAATTTATAACAGAGGTACCTTTAGTTTAGTTTAGCTAGAATTACAGTTGTGTGAGAGTATAAGTTCAGGAAATAGTAGATACAGTCTAAATGATGATGTGAGCATGGTTCCAAATTAATGAGGCTGAGGTGGGGACAGGGGGCATATGATTACCATATGTCCAAAAATAAAGTGGAATTTTTCCTCAAATTTATCCTTTAGAAAATAGGAGAAGCATTGTGTATTCAAATCTTTATCATACTCTCCTATTACTGGGCTCTCTTTGTGTTCTATTTTGAACAACCAACAAAATATTAATGAAATCAAATATGACAGGTAAGAACAGATGTGCCTATATGGCCCTTAAGTGGTGTGGTTGGAAATATTTACTGAGAACATCTGACAGAATTTTTTTTTTAAGGCCAAGAAATTAAACATAAATTTGATCCTTCCTCTTAGGAATATGACTTTACTGTTTCAAGTACTATATGTCATTGTACACAACCTGTTTCAATATAACTTTAAGAAGTTAATACAAAAGGTGCGTGAATGTAAACCTATAAGACAAATGCAAACAAAAGAAATCCAACTATCCTAACAGTATTCAAACAGGTGTTTGTCACTGATTTTTACCTCAAGACACAACTTAGTGGGAAAGTGTTATGCTAGAAAACTGCAAGAGCATTTACAATATAGCTCCACTGAAAACAAAAACATTATCTAACATGAAGAATATGGGGTGCAAGGCGTAGTATTTCTGAATTCATTTACTTATGTAATATGCAATCTTATTTAGGTGTTTAATGAGTCAGGTAACCTTGGGTGTATTATTAACATTTTTTAAAGTCTAAATATATATGTTCAACTTAGTGAAGAGGGTTTCCTGGTTTTTTAGTTCCTGTTTCTCAGTGGGAAAATGAAGAAATTGTCTCATTCAGAGTTTCTTTTTAGTTGTCTAGATATAATATATCTTCATTGCTGAAAAATTTTATGTAATAGCCATTCATTCCTACTTTCTTAAAATAAACATACAAATATATTATCAGAGATAAATAGGAATAAAACCAACATGATAGCTATATTTCAGCATTCTTTTGTTGATTTTAATTGATATAATACTTAAGGAATAAATAAGAGCAAAAATATTGCTTGCAAATCATCACCTTACAGAAGCTAAGACACTCACTAAACTGGCTAGCTATATAATAAATATGCAAATAAATAGCTTATTTTTATATTAGCAGTAGCCATTTAGTCGTATGGATATACCAGGATATATGTAAAAAGGTATTGGTTGCAAGATAGTTAAGTAACACATGAAGCAACCAAAAGGTTCATTATTAGAAGATTGATTCCATTGATAGATGAAATGAAAACTATATACTGTAGAATACTATTTATAGGCTAGGCAAAAAGACAAAAATATACCTGTATATAAATGGCTGCTTACATATAGAAAAAGTCCATAAAAGTGATACACCAAACCAATAATAGTGATTGCCTGTGGAGGCTAGGATTAGGAGTATTCTCATTTAATTTTGTAATCTGATGTATTTGTAATTTTTATTACAAGCAGGTGTTATTTTGTAGTAAAAAAATTAAATTAGTTGCAGGTATTACAGAGTCTTGAAAATCAGCTTTAAAGTTCAGATTTTGTTAAGCAGAAGGGTACAGTCATGTTTTGTTTGCCCACCTTATTATAGAACTTAGTATTTGGATATAATTAGGTGCCATGCATTAATTAGGTGCATTTTACCTTAGTGCCTAGCACATAGTTGATAACCCAGATGTCATTTCCTTTGCCCCACCTTTAGTCAAATCACAGTATCTTTGTTTTCAATGAGGGAAACTTCCTTTTTATAATAAAATGATCAATCAGAGATATTATAGCTAGTAAATGGCAAATCTAAAATTTGAAAGTACTTCTTGATTGTAAATTCAATGCTTTTCTTATTTTGTAGCTGTAATTAAAGCTATTTTTGAAGTACATTAATTATACAATTGATAACATGGTAAAGGAAAGTGATAAAAGGAAGAGACCAGATTTGTCTAATGTAGGAGTAAAAGTAAGAACTGATGCCAAGAATTAGGGGTGAGAGAAGATGGATATGTTGTCTACTGACTTTGTAAAAATCCCACCCTAGATTTTGAGTGAGGAAGATGTCAAATTAAGAACCAGTGGTAAATCAAGTTTGAAACATTAACTATTCTTGGTGGTGCCATCACAAGAACATCAGAGGCAAAATAGATGAGAGAGGAAATTGAGATCGCATGCAGTAGCTCATACCTTTAATCTTAGCAATCTGGGAGGCTGAGGTTGGTGGATTGCCTGAGCTCAGGAGTTCAAGAACAGCCTGAGCAAGAGCAAGACCCTGTCTCTAAAAATATCTGGGCGTTGTGGTGGGCGCCTGGAGTCCCAGCTACGTGGGAGGCTGAAGCAAGAGGATGGCTTGAGCACAGGAGTTTGAAGTTGCTGTAAACTGTACCGAAGGTGATAAAGCAAGACTCTGTCTCAAAAAAAAAAAAAAAAAGAAAGAGAAAAAGGGAATTCATCAATTTGCGTTTTTGCTTGTCATTATTATTAAAAGCGTCTTTACAGACACTAAAGGCTTTAGGTAAACATACTTCCTTAAAAACATGCTATTAATGATTTGAAATAAAACTGAATTATTACATTTTATTCTTACCAGCAGGGAATACAGCAGACAGCCCCTCCTCAACAAACAGTGCAGTATTCACTTCCACAGACATCAACCTCTGGTGAGGCCACTACTGCACAGCCAGTGAGTCAGCCTCAAGCTCCACAGGTCTTGTCTCAAGTGTCAGCTGGAAAACAGGTAAATTCTTAAATCCTTTCTGAAAGGATGCTAAGAGGGGTCTCCTTTGTTTCTTGTCTTCTGCTTTATCTTCAACAGTGAAATATCTGTTGAAGTTGGCTAATTTTACTGCAAAAACAAGTGAAAACCACTCTATTTGATATATGCATTGTTAAATGTAAATGTATAAATTATTGACAACAGTGAGAATCCAAATATATTTCTCTATTATAAAATAGATTTGACAGGTACGGGTTAACTAAAGGTGCTTTACTTCACTGAACCTCTGACGTTTTCTAGAATTGTTGTTGGCTATATCAGATATTCTATGTTTGCAACTGTTTTCTTTTCATGTAGATTTTCTCACTTTTTCTTTCCTCATAGCCTGCTAACAGTAAATCATGAAAATACCTTGTATGAAATGGTGGGTTTTTCTCCTAAATAGTCCTCCTTCTAATCACTTGAAAAGTACCCTGTTACTAGACACAGGTTCACAAATAAACAAAAAAAAGAAAAGAAGTACCATACCCTATAGAGAGGGTATGCTCTTTTGAATGCTCTTTCTTCATCTTTATCTTTGGGTATTGTTGTGCATGTGTTTGCACAGTATTACTTTGTTACTGTGATATTTCATCACATCTGAGATGCTGTCAACTATAAAATGCACCATTATTTTATGTAGCACTAAGATGCCAATTTCTCAAATGTTAAAATAACCAGGTAGTGGAGATAGGAGTGATTGCATCTTAGAAATGGGAAAAATATTAATTATACCTACTTTAGAGGTTTGTTAGACATAACAATTGTATAAGTGATATGAAGTCTCATTCCACTAGGAAGGAATTACTTTGAATTTCACTAACTACTATAATAGCAGTCATATATTTAGTTACAGCACTATGGTATATGAAATATCTTAATAAAGTTATTAAAAAAGAAAAAAACCTAGCCTATGAAAGAATTCTCTTTTTCTTGCCAAATGATAAAGAATTAAAAGTTTTCTACAGAAGGTTTGGAACAGTAGCAAACTATTTAGCCTCTAATCTTCTGCTATCCTTTCCATATTCATATGTGGCATATTAACTTATACTAATGTATGCAGGGTTTTGTTGAGTTTTTTCCCCCCCTTCTTTTTGGCTAATACAAAAATCTTGCTTTTGGCAGCCTTGCTTTTTCTTTTAAAAACAAACAAACAAACAAAAAAACCTGTCTGTTTTGTTTTTCTTTACCTTCCCAGCATCCAGTTTCCCAGCCAGTACCACCTATCCAAGGCGAACCTCAGATCCCAGTTGCGACACAGCCCTCAGTTGTTCCAGTCCACTCTGGTGCTCACTTTCTCCCAATGGGACAGCCACTCCCTACTTCCTTACTCCCTCAGTACCCTATCTCTCAAATTCCCATATCAACTTCTCATGTGTCTACGGCTCAGACAGGTTTCTCATCCATTCCCATCACAATGGCAGCTGGCATTAATCAGCCTCTGCTCACATTGGCTTCATCTGCTACAGCAGCTACAATCCCAGGGGTAACAACTGTGGTTCCTAGTCAGCTTCCAACCCTTCTGCAGCCTGTGACTCAGATGCCAAGTCAGGTTCACCCACAGCTTCTACAATCAGCAGTTCAGTCCATGGGAATACCAGCTAACCTTGGACAAGCTGCTGAGGTTCCACTTCCCTCTGGAGATGTTCTGTACCAGGTACTGTGTTAGCTAGCAAAAAAGGAGGGTACCAGAGGATCAAGAACTTGACAATCTAATAGATGAGTATCAGAATAACTAGCAATAACAAAAGTTGCTTATCTCATCTAGAGAGGTTAAAATAGTAAAATTGTCAGAAAGGATAAGGTAATGTCTGACATTCCTTATCCATTTTTCTGAACACATCTCTTTCAAGAAAATATCCTTCTCAATATTGGGTGTATGCTGATTGAATGCAAGATATGGTTACTAGAGTATACCATGTTATGTTGGGTTTTAGGGGAGGGGTGTTTGTTTTTTGAGACAGGCTCTTTATGTTGCCTAAGCTATAGTGCTGTGGCATCATCATACTTTTGGATCCTCCCACATGAGCCTTCTGAATATCTGAGAATACAGGCATGCACCACCCCCAGATTTTTTTTTTTTTTTTTTTTTTTTTTTTTTAATAGAAGAGGTCTCACTATTGCCCAGGGTGGTCTTGGACGCCTGTCCTCAAGCTGTCCTCCAGTCTTGGCCTCTTAATGTGCTGGGATTATAGATGTGAGCCATTGCTCCCAGACTCAAACTACATTTTTTTAAATATATGAGTAGAATAAATAGAATAGCAAACATAAAATCAAAAAGCTTCAAGGCTTAGATTTAGATTAGTATTTCATGCTAGAACTGCAATAACTAATACATGATTCTTGTATTTAAGACTGGCTAGAAAGAAATTAAGTCTTTTCCTCCTATGTAAATAATTTCCAGGAAGAGAAAACCCAACAATGATGGCAGAGTCCTGTTCCCTAAATTAGAACTGGTCTACTGCTTCATTTCAAGAATCGTCTTTAAATGTCCTTTAGCTGATGAGAAAAGAGATTGGCTATTCTTCTTCTTTGCTGTGTGCTTTTTTGTCTTTTTTGTTTGTTTGTTTTGCATGTCTTGCTGTGTTGCTAATTTGATGACCCAACTTGCACTGACTCACCTTCCTCATTTCTATCACAGGGCTTCCCACCTCGACTGCCACCACAATACCCAGGAGACTCAAATATTGCTCCCTCTTCCAGCGTGGCTTCTGTTTGCATCCATTCTACAGTCCTATCCCCTCCCATGCCGACAGAAGCATTGGCTGCACCTGCTTATTTTCCTGCAGTGGTGCAGCCTTATGTGGAATCAAATCTTTTGGTTCCTGTGGGTGGTATAGGAGGACAGGTTCAAGTGTCCCAACCAGCAGTGAGTTTAGCACAACAAGCCCCCACTACATCCTCCCAGCAAGCAGCTTTGGAGGTAAATGGAATTCCTGCATGTTTATATATAAAACATACACATATACGAGTAATGGGATAGAAATGACAAAGGAGAAACATAGGCTTCCCTGGGTTAGAACTCATTTACAAACTATGTCAAACTAACTTCTGAATGACTTTCTCTTACAGCAGAATGAAATGCCAATATGGGGGCCTTGTTGCCACTGGCTGTTCTGTTGGGAAGTGAGTGTGCCTTGGAGAAGATTAACCCCATTAGCACTTCACTTCTCTAGCTAATACTTTAGCCATTCATTATTCTTGTCCTTTCACAAACTTTGCCATTGGTAGTCATAAGAGTATCTTATCCTACTGTGCTCCCAGCAATCATTTTTGCCCTGCTAGAAGAAAGATTTTAATTCATCTTTGCACTTTGTTCTGCCTGCCCTGTTGCACACTTCTGGTAAAAAAGCTGGTTGTATGGCAAGTTGTAGTTTCACACGGCCTAGCAGATATGTTGGCTGACCTCACACCATGTGGTTCTATGCCAGAGACTTTGGAAACTTCCTTTGAAATGTTAAGACTGTTTCTAGATGCTGAATTACTTGTAAATATAGTGCTTCTGGGGCTTAAGGGAAGGAGAAGGGGGAAAAAGTAGGTTATTGAAGGTAATGAATGATAAATGTTATTGCCCAGATTTAAACAATGCTTTTCATCCACAGAGTACTCAAGGAGTCTCTCAAGTTGTTTCTCCTGAACCAATTCCAGTAACACAACCACAGTCCACCCAGCCTACCAATTTGGTTTCCTCTATAGACAGGTACGTAAAACTACAATTCTCTTTCCTTGACTGGTGGGTAAGATAGTATGAAACTTCAAAGTATCAGGCCTTTAAATCTTATATTGTAAACGGAATTTTTTTTCTCAAAGTGCACATTCAGATGTTGCTTCAGGTATGAGTGATGGCAATGAGAATGTCCCGTCTTCCAGTGGAAGGCATGAGGGAAGAACTACAAAACGTCATTATCGAAAATCTGTAAGAAGTCGCTCTCGACATGAAAAGACATCACGGCCAAAATTGAGAATTTTGAATGTAAGTATTGCTAATTTGTGGGCTTCATATTGTTAATGAAATTTGGTGCTGAAAAATATTTTAGAGGTCATCCAGTCTAAACCACTCTTCTCATAAGCCAAAGTTAACATTATCTTTGTTCAATATGCAATTTATGTAGTACTCTTCTCATTTCATTTTCACAATCTCTTTGAATTGAATATCACATTTTCTGTGATATTCAGATAAAAAGAAATGAAACTGTAGCTCTTAAAGCTATAATAGGATTAATGTCATTTAAATAATTCTGAAGGCTCAGGTGAATTGATGAACATTTAGGTTCTTCTTATTGCCCAAATGATAATCTTAAATTCCGTATTTCTATACTAAGACACTTTACCTTTTAAAAGAAGAATAGAGACTTTTAGTAAATAGCTCAAAGGCTGTTGTCTTCTCAAAAGATTTCCTTGCTACTAATTTATTGGGCAAAGTACTAGTGCTCCAAGGAAAAATAGTAACACTATACTTTCTCAGACTTAAATTTGAATGCTAATCTGTCAGCACATGTCTCTCTCAAATTCAGTAACAAAACTGAATATAATCTTTCCTTTTTACTTTTTAGGTTTCAAATAAAGGAGACCGAGTAGTAGAATGTCAGTTAGAGACTCATAATCGGAAAATGGTAACATTCAAATTTGACCTAGATGGTGACAACCCTGAGGAAATAGCAACAATTATGGTATGTCTGCATGTAGAGTTCCAAATTTTTCCATAGTATTTAATCATAATGTACAAATATGCAGTATTTTGTAATCCATTTTTGTTTTGACAGTTATATATTTATTTCAGTGGGACTATAATCAGCATGCCCAACCTATGATTTAGAGATAATTTGTCTAAGATATGTCCAAATAGGCATTGAAGGGCTTTTTAATTTTTTGTTTTGTTTTGTTTTTCTTTACTATTGAAATTCTTAAGAAGAATTCTTAATTTGAATACCAACTAAATAATAATAATAATACAGGCAGAAAGCAAATAAGGGTAGAAATCATTTAAGAGGTAGTTAAATGACTTAAAAGTTGAGAAATATCACACTAATCAGACTGACAACACATTTCTTTTACAGGTGAACAATGACTTTATTCTAGCCATTGAAAGAGAGTCATTTGTGGATCAAGTACGAGAAATTATTGAAAAAGCTGATGAAATGCTCAGTGAGGATGTTAGTGTGGAACCAGAAGGTGACCAGGGATTGGAAAGTCTACAGGGAAAGGATGACTATGGCTTCTCAGGTTCTCAAGTAGGTCCACCATTCCTATAGTAAAACTTTGTTTTATTAAAATATTTCTATAGTGCTAAATTTGCTATGATATCACATTACACATATAATTGAGTACTTCTGTATTCTCTTCACATGTGACAATTTGCTTTGCCTGATCACTGAGATTGCATCTGAGAATGAATTTAATCACTTTTGCTTGTTGTAGAAATTGGAAGGAGAGTTCAAACAACCAATTCCTGCATCTTCCATGCCACAGCAAATAGGTGAATTTCTTTCTGTTCCTTGATTGTTTTTACTTTTAAAAAAAAATAAATAATGAACTCTTGAAGATTATATTATAGTTATGCCATTAAGTGGGTTATTTCTTGTTGACCAGGCATTCCTACCAGTTCTTTAACTCAAGTTGTTCATTCTGCTGGAAGACGGTTTATAGTAAGTCCTGTGCCAGAAAGTCGATTACGAGAATCAAATCTTTTCACCAGTGAAATATCAGATACAGGTAAAGAATTTATTCTACTGCATCCTTATGTAAATCCTACAGCCTGTCTGCTATGTTGAAAGCTTGATCATCAAGCAGTTGTTCATGATGACACAAATAATAAAAAAGAATGGAAAACTGAATAATGATGAACAGAGAAGATCACAGGAAAAGAGCCAACAAGGATACCCATATTCGATAGAGCCTATGTAGCAGATACTACTATGTTTATTTCTGTTTATTTTTTTTTTTAGAGACAGTCTCACTTTATCACCCTTGGTAGAGTGTCATGACATTACAGCTCACAGCAACCTCCAACTCCTGGGTTTAGGCGATTCTCTTGCCTCAGCCTCCCCAGTAGCTGGGACTACAGGCACCTGCCACAACGCCCGGCTATTTTTTTTGTTGCAGTTTGGCCAGGGCTGGGTTTGAACCTGCTACCATCGGTATATGGGGCCAGCGCCCTACTCACTGAACCACAGGCACCACCCTGCATTCGGTACTATTATATATGCTTTAAGGTTACTCCATATTGAGGTAGGGGTGTATTTGTTTTCTGAAATAGATATACATACAGACTGACTTAATTTGGTTAAACTATTGTTTTACTATACTGTTTTAATGCCTGTCATTTCCTTGGGATAGATTATAAACTTTATTGGTACCTGGCATTGTTGGTAATCCACAAATAGGTAATTAGGATAGCCTTTTGAATCCACCTTTTTAAATGGACTGATTCTTACATTTTTATCCTTTGTAGTTGCTGCCTCTACATCTCAAGGCCCTGGAATGAACTTGTCTCACTCTGCTTCATCACTTAGTCTACAACAGGCCTTTTCTGAACTTAAACATGCCCAGACGACAGAAGGACCCAATACGGCACCTCCACATTTTACCCATACAGGACCAATATTTCCAGTAGTACCTCCTTCCTTGAGTAGCACTGCTGGTGTCTCAACCATAGCAACAGCCACATCTTCAGTATCGGTCCCAATAACCAGCAGCCCTTCTAACGACATGTCAGTGGTTCAGTCTGAGATTACAGTCCCCACTGACAAAGCAATTGCTGGAGTTGCCACTAGCACAGGTTTGGCAACTTCAGGTGGTCTTCCTATACCACCTGTGTCTGAATCACCACTAATTTCCAATGTAATTTCAAGTATCACAGTACCTCCTATTGTCTCAGTAACTACAACATCCCAGTCAGTTCAAGCCCCTGCATCTGGGAGTGTTATTTCTAGTACAGGCACTTTTCCTTCTATAACAGTTTCAACAGCTTCGGCCTCTACAGTGGGCAGTACTGCTGCCCCCTGTGCTAAGCCTCCAGTTGTACCATCTCAGCAGGCAGCTGGCAGTACTACTCCAGTGGCCACATTAACATCAGTTTCTACCACCATTTCACTTCCTAGCACAGCTTCACAGCCATCCCTTCAGCTTAGCAGCAGCACCTCTGCTCCCACTTTAGCTGAAACAGTGGTGGTTAGTGCACATTCACTGGATAAGACATCTCATAGCAGTACAGCTGGATTGGCTTTGTCCCTCTCGGCACCATCTTCTTGTTCTTCCCAAGGAGCAGGAGTATCCAATTCTGCTTCTCAGCCTGCTGGGGTGCATCCTTTGGTTATCCCATCAGCTGTGGTTTCTACTCCTGTTCTTTCCCAAGCTGCAGGACCTACACCTTTATTACCCCAAGTACCTAGTATCCCACCCTTGGTACAACCAGTTGCCAATGTGCCTGCTGTACAGCAGACACTAATTCATAGTCAGCCTCAACCAGCTTTGCTTCCCAACCAGCCCCATACTCACTGTCCTGAAATAGATGCTGATACACAGCCCAAAGCTCCTGGAATTGATGACATAAAGACTCTGGAGGAAAAGCTACGGTCTCTCTTTAGTGAACACAGCTCATCTGGAGCTCAACATGCCTCTGTCTCACTGGAAACATCATTAGTCGTAGAGACCACTGTCACACCATGCATCCCAACCACTGCTGTGGCAACAAGCAAACTCTTGACTTCCACCACCAGTACTTGCTTACCACCAACCAACTTGCCATTAGGAACAGTTGCTTTGCCAGGTATACCAGTGGTCACACCTGGACAAGTATCTACCCCCGTCAGCACTACATCAGGAATAAAACCTGGAATGGCTCCCTCAAAGCCACCGTTAGCTAAGGCTCCGGTAAGATTCTTGTTATAAAATATTCAGACAAATATGATCACTCTTTTTACTCCCTAATAACATTTTTCAGCTCATCCTTGCAAATCAGAAACATAGTCATAAAGGAACCTGGCTTATAGTGTTTATTAGACAAATTGTCTAATTTATTAGACAAATTAGGCAATTTTGGGATACAGATATTGAGCAGAAAATTTCTATTAACATGGTAGGACTTATAGGTTAATTATACCATTTTCTAAAAGTATATAATTATCAGGTAAAATATGGGAATGTATTCCAAATTGGGACAAACTGAAGAAATCTGTATTCCAAAGGGATTTACATGCATCTGTTAGCAAACTATATGTACTAAGAGCTGTTGACAGCCTTTGTGTCAGTTAGAGTGAAGCAAATTCCTTGCTTTAGTATAGCTTCCACAAATGTACAACTTGAGGTTTATAAAAAATTGGAAGTTGGTGATGAAATTAATACAGAAGAGGAAGAAATTAGCTATCCTAATACCTAAATAACCAGAATGTATTTTCTAATTCTGTAGTGGTAAGTTTCCTCTCATTCTGCCATTTTCAACCCTCTAATCTTCTCTAAATAACAAAGCTGTATTATGTCGACTGTATTGTATGCTTCAGCCATCTTTCTGGATTGCCATTGATGCGAGATTCTTTTTGCAGTAAAGTCATACACAATTTTCTCAGAAAATATAGAAATTGCTTGATATTAGATTTCTGAGGCCTTTCTCCTGGTTATTTCTGAAAAACTACTGTTTTTTGTTTTGTTTTTCTTAGAAAAGTTTTATTTTACTTGGCAAAAGCTTGATAATACTATGCCAAATAATATGCCAGAGTAGCTGGACTGTGCATCTTATATAATACAGCCCTATTCTTTGTATTTTCCCTAGGGAACAACCTTTTACTGTATTTTACTAATCATTTTGTGGATATGTCATAGTAACCCCTATAATAATACTATGGGTTGCCATGTCCTTTATTTAAGACAGATCCAAAGTGTAACTTAGGTGATAAGCGTGCCTTAACTAGATATATTTTATTCTTACGTTTATCCATTAAGATTAGTCAGTTTACACTTTAGTGCCTCATGGACTTGAATTTCCATTCATTGTTTATAGGTGTTGCCTGTGGGTACTGAACTTCCAGCGAGTACTCTATCCAGTGAGCAGCTGCCACCTTTTCCGGGACCTTCACTAACTCAGGTGCCCCAAGACTTGGCAGATGTCTTTCTGTGCTCCTATTTTCTTTCACAAATCTTGTTTACATTCTCCATAGCATGATCTTGGCTTCTGATTCCTATTTGGCTTTGACTTAATAACACCATTCTTTGAAAACAGTGTATCTAATGAAACAAGCCCTGTGTAAAATAAGAAGCTTCATAGTCATTTTATTTGTAATGTTGTTTTAGGTCATTTAGAAAACATTTGAGATTAATATTTCTTATATATTGAAAAGAAAATATCAAAGTTGACATTTTGCTAGACTCATGATAATAACACCTTTTATTATTCACACTTTTTAGAGTTAGTGAAATTGCATCTTAAATGTGAAAGTTCTAAGCCATTGTGGAAGTAAAAAATTAGATATAATCAAAACTAACTTTGAAAGTTGCTTAGTAAGAAAGAAGCACGTTGATAAATGGTAAACTTTTTTTTATGAGTCCAGTGCAACTAGCTTTTTCTTGAATGTTTGTAATTTCTTCTGTTGATTGCCTAATGAAGTAATTAGCTTACATATAGGTAGGTATATTGTTATTCCTTTTCCCACCCTACCCTACCGCAAACACATTTAGTTGAATTTCCATAAGGAAAGTACTCATTATGCATCCATTGTGACCAAGAAAAAGCTTCTGACATGGAGCAAGCTAGTAAATTGCTTACTTGAAAAGCTTAATCTGAATTTAACCCACTTCTTTGATCCCAGTACAGTAGAACATGATTTAAGGAACTTACCATAATAAAATAACAATCCAAAAGAGAGCCTACTCCATCAGCTACTAAATTTTGATAGTAGTACATGGTGGTGTCTAAATTGGGAGTTTAGCCTTAAACTTGTTTTCTCATTAAAAACGTATATTCAGATAACTAAAGGAGTTTCAAGTGTGATAAGAAATAGCACATTAGACAAGTGGAGGGATAAGTGGATTTTGCCTTCTGTAGAAGGAGAGGCATAAATGAAGGTTGTGTTAAGAGTAGGTTGACAGAAGCCAAGACAGATATAGGATTCAAGAAGGCCTCAGGATGGAATGCCCAAACCTTCTTGGCTGCCTTCTAAAGGGTAGAAGATACATACATTGTAACCAGTTCTGTTTCTCAGCCTCCTTGGGTGAAGGAGAGAATAATATGCCATGATAGTGATAGAATATATTAATGCCATCTTTCATTCATGGAGACAAGTTTCCAGACAGGTTTAAAAAACTGAGAAAGAAAATTGAGAAGTCAGGCATAGTGGCTCACACCTGTACTCCTAGCACTTTGGGAGACTAAGGCTGGAGATCACTTGAGGTCAGGAATTCAATACCAGCCTGAGCAAGAGTGAGACCTCATCTCTATAAAAAGTAGAAAAATTAGCTGAACGTGGTGGGGCTCACCTGTAGTCCCAGCTACTTGGGAGTCTGAGGCAGGAGGATTGCTTAGCTCCAGGAGTTTGGGGTTGCACTGAGCTATGATGATGCCACTGTACTCCATCCCCTGGCCACAGAACAGGACCCTGTCTCAAAAAAAGAAAATACAAACGCTGGATATAGTTAATCTTCCAACAGAAGAGGACAACCCAGGTATATTGGCTCATGCCTGTAATCCCGGTACTTTGGAATGCTGCAGTGGGAGAATTGTTTGAGCCCAAGAGGTGGATACTGGTGTGAGCAACATAGCAAGACCTCATTTCTACAAAAAAATTTAAAAATTATCCAGATGTGGTGGCACACACCTGTAGTCCCAGCTACTCTGGAGACTAAGACAGGAGGATTGCTTGAGCCCAGGTGTTGGAGGTTGCATTGACCTATGACAACGCAACTGCACTCTTACCCAAATAACAGAGTTAGACTTTGTCTTTAAAAAGAGGAGAGTGTTCTATCACTGTGAGTAACACCAAATATAGAAAGTTAAAAAGAAGGCTTTGAAATGGAAAAACATGAATTACTCTAAGGCTGAAAGACTGACATATAATCCTTAAAGCAGTGTAATTAAGTTTTAGTGTAGTGAGTTTTATAATATATATGAAGAAAAATGGTATGTTGTGCCAATGTAAAGCATAAAACAGTACATCCTATATAAATTGCCTACATACAGTGGCTCTGAAATTTGCCATAGAATAATATTTACTGTGTTCCTTTTTGTTCAGTCCCAGCAACCTCTAGAAGACCTTGATGCTCAATTGAGGAGAACCCTTAGTCCAGAGACTATTTCAGTGACAACTGCAGTTGGTGTAAGTTTTGAAAATCTTGATAAAATCCCCTCCTAACTTGAACACAAACTGTAACCTAAACCATTTTTAGTAGCTTTAACACATATTCAGAGTCCCTGCTTTTTCTAGGCAACAGGAATGAAATAGGTTAACAAAAGATTAACACTTACCCAATAGTGTAGCTATGGGAAAGATTTGAATTGAAAACACTTTTCTAGTCCTAATCTCTGATTAGTTCATATTACAGATGAATTCTATGTGTTTATGCTTTGTAGGAGGCTAAACTTCTTAAGACAATACCGTTTCTATGAATATCCCAGTTACACTCTGAAGTGTCCTCTGAAAAAAATTAAAGCAGTCAAGAGGATTAAGACTCAAAGTTTCTTATAAAAGATGCCTTTCTTTACATCAGACTTATTTTTAGGGTATAAGAAGAAAAAAGAAAACAAAGCAATGTCCCTCAGACATTAGTTCCATCACATAAATCAACAAGGCAAAAATTTAAACATGACTGAAGCTAACGATTTTATGGTATATAATTGTATTGTGTTTTGCAGCCTGTGTCCATGGTGGCTCCAATAGCTGTTACAGAATCAGGAGCACAGCCTCAGAAGGATGGTGAGAAGCATCCTTTTATATTACTAATTCCAGTCCTACCTAATTGATTATAGGGTTTTACTGTTTGGGAGACACATTCTTGAGAATGTAGGTCTATACAAGAATATTATAAGGAACCTTTTTATGTATTTCATAAATATATAAATGCCTTTTTATGCATTTCATAGTGACACCTAAAGTATGAAATATTAACAAATGTAATCAATCTATTGTACTGTTATTGATAGGATTTATACAAGGGGTAATGGTAGATTCTTAGCATGGGACTCTGTTATTAGGTAGGCCTTGCTATGAGAGATTTAGAAATTCAAGCATGCTATATTATAAAAGTTAATTTACTGACAATCTTTGGCTTTTGTGGCACTAAATATGTAGGGATAGAGATAAACTTTTATATTCTGGACATACATTTGTATGAAAATACAAATGTTAGATTTCAATTAATCAGTTTAAACTTTTTTTTTTTTTTTTTTTTTTATTTAAGGGACAGAGTATCACTTTATCACCCTCAGTAGAGTGCCATGGTGTCACACAGCTTCACAGCAACCTCCAACTCCTGGGCTTAGGCGATTCTCTTGCCTCAACCTCCCGAGTAGCTGGGACTACATAGTTTAAACATTATTTTCAAGGCAAATACATTCTGAATCGGGCTTCTCATTTTAAAAGATGTCACTTGCAAATTGGTAGAATAGACTAGAAAGTCTAGAAATGGATATATTAAAGGGGGCTATAAATTATCAGGGTGTAATATTATCACCTTAAACATATCCAATGACAATAAATAATTAATTAATTAAAAGAAATTAAAAGTCTAGTACCAATAAAAAAGGAATGTAGAGGCTCGGCACCTGTAGCTCAGTGGCTAGGATGTCAACCACATCTCGTGGGTTTGAACCGGTTCTGGGCCTGCCAAACAATGACAACTACAACAAAAAAATAGCTGGATGTTGTGGTAGGCGCCTTTAGTCCCAGCTACTTGGGAGGATGAGGCAAAAGAATCACTTAAGCTCAAGAGTTTGAGATTGCTGTGAGCTGTAACGCCACAGCACTCTACCCAGGGTGACATAGTGAGACTCTGTCTCAAAAACAAAAACAAAACAAAAAAAAAAAGTACAATATGAAAAAGTGGCCATTCACATAGATGAGAAAAGGATGGAATATTTCAAAAATGATTTGAAAAATTGGATAGCAATATGACAAGAAACAAAGGTAAATTGCTAACCTAGACTTAAGTAAATTCGAAATGGATCAAAGATGAAATTTATATCATAAGGCTGGGCCCAGTGGCTCACGCCTATAATCCTAGCAATCTGGGAAGACAAGGTGGTGGGAGGATTGTCTGAGCTGAGGAGTCTAAGACCAGCGTGAGCAAGGGTGAGATCCCATCTCTAAGAATAGAAAAACTAGCTAGGCACTGTGGTGGGCACCTACATCCCAACTACTTGAGAGGCTAAAGTAAGAGGAATTGCTTGAACCTAAGAGTTTGAGGTTGCTGTGAGCTATGAGGATGCCAGGGCAACAGAGTGAGACTCTGTCTCAAAAAATTAATTAATTAATATACACACACACACACACACATATATTTATATCATAAAACAGTACTATAAGAAAACATTAAAAAGGGATTTTATTTTCAATTGTTCAGAGTGGGGTTGACAATATTTTCTTTTAAAGGTACTTTTTTTTAAATAGTAAAAATTTCACGCTTTGAAGGCCTTATGTTCCCCTGTTGCAACTTACTCAAATCTCCTGTTGTAGCCCAAAATTGAAATGGCTTTATTTTAGTTAAATTTATTAACAAAAACAGGGAGTAGGCTGAATTTGATCCACAGATCATAATTTGCTGTTTCCTAATAATAGAGGAAGATGTTCTTAAGTTTAATATCCAAGGTAGAACAAGCCAATAGTAGATTTAAAAATTTCTGCATGGAAAAAAGTGCCATTGAGGCAAAAATAAATGAAAAACTGGAGGAAAAACAATACATATATATATGTATTTGGGGAGAGAGGCATATGTGTATTCATATCACAAAAGGACTGGTTTTATCTAACGTAAAGAGTTCCTAAAATTCAACAAGTATCAAAAAATCAAAAGGTAAAGAAAAAGAAACTTTGACATGAAAGTACTTAACTTTCTTAATGATAACACAAATTCAAAGTTAAACTTCAGGTAATACTTTCATTAGTAAATGACTGGTTTAATAGGTACCAGTGATTGGTACTGCCGCCATGGAAATCAATTTATGAAAGTTTCGATTGGAAATAATTCATCACTTCCATTCTTAGGTATAGAGCTGTAAACGAATATTTATTAGAACACTTAGAAAATAGCAAGAAATTCTGAATAACTTAAATGTTCATCAGTAGAAGCCTGATTGAAATATGGCACACTGAAAGATAATTATAATGGCTACATAATGTCTCCTGTTTGGACATTATATAGCCATTAAAAAGAATGAAGTATTGCTATGCAGTGGTCTCTAAGATACATCATTGTGTAAAAACACCTATATCATTAATGTTTTATTAGCTGTATAAAATAAATATATATGCTGTGTTCACTTTAGGAGCACATATACTAAAATTGGAATGATACAGAGAAGATAAGCATGGCTCTTGCACAAGGTTGATACACAAATTCATGAAGCATTCCAAAACACAAAAAGAAAATATATGTTTATATAGGTCTACAATATCTCTAGAAAAAAAACTCAAACAAAGGAGGACTTAGGTGGCTTTAAACTAGTTGCTCACAACTGGTTACTAATGATTCTGAGAGCTATACTGTCCTGTTCTAGGATAAATCGCCTGAGTGGTACATTGAGAAGGTAAAATTAGCTGGTTTTCATTTAAAAATGAACCTTTAGCCAGTTATTATACCTCACACCTGTAATCCTAGCACTCTGGGAGGCCAAGACAGGTGGATTGTTTGAGCTCAGGATTTCAAGACCAGCCTGAGCAAGAGTGAGACCCCATCTTTATTTATTTTTATTTATTTATTTATTTATTTAGAGACTGAGTCTCACTTTATTGCCCTCGGTAGAGTGCTATAGCATCATAGCTCACAGCAACCTCAAACTCTTGGGCTTAAGCAATTCTCTTGCCTCAGCCTCCTGAGTAGATGGGACTACAGGCACCTGCCACAATGCCCAGCTATTTTTTATTGCAGTTTGACCAGGGCCAGGTTCAAACCCGCCATCCTCAGTTTATGGTGCCGGCACCCTACCCACCGAGCCACAGGCACCGCCTGAGACCCCATCTTTAAAAAAAAAAAAAAAAAAAAAAAAAGCCGGTATTGTGGCAGGTCCCTGTAGTCCCAGCTACTTGAAAAGCTGAGGCAAAAAGATTGCTCGAGCCCAAGAGTTTGAGGTTGCTGTGAGCTACACTGAGGCCACGACCCCATAGCCTACAGCAACAGGGTAAGGCTCTGTTTAAAAAAAGAAATGAATCTTTAATATCATAGGTAAAAATCTCATCTTTCTGTTTAGTTACTCATATCTCTGAAGAATGAGTAATTGAGGTCTTAATGCCTATTAACCCTCATATACTTTTTTTTTTTTTTTTTTTTTTTTTTTTTGAGACAGAGTCTCAATTTGTGGCCCATGGTAGATTGTGCCTTGGCATCATAGCTCATAGCAACCTCAAACTCTTGGGCTTAAGTGATCCCCTTGCCTCCTCGAGTGCTAGAATTACAGATGTGATACAGGGTGTCTTAATATAGTTAAGCTGTGACACTCCTATGCTTATATTTATTATAACTTTTATTCCTTTAAACAATGCCATATAATTTATATGTGTGAACAAGGGAGGTTAGAGGGTTAATTATAAATTTTTAGACCTTGACCATTTTTAACAAACAGTATTTTTCCTAAGGAAGGTATCTAATAGTAGAGCAAACATTAACTCTTTTCCCCTGTTAAACAAAGCCTTAGGAGATGAAGGAGGTAAGGAAGGGTTTTTGTTTGTTTTTATTTCTGTTTTGTTGTTGTTTTGTTTTGCCTTTTTTTTTTTTTTGCCTCTAACAACTTTCCTCATACATAGTTTCATTTTGCTATATTTCTAGCCAAAAAGAAAAGAAACTAACTAAAAGAGAAAATTTTTTTCCCTCTTCTGTGTATTTCAGTTTCTCAGGGTACAGAAGGCCATGTCCTAGCAACTACTTCAGGAGCTGGTGTTTTTAAGATGGGACGATTTCAAGTAAGATGATCACTTTTCTTTGCCTTTATCCCCTCTTTTGGGGGAAGTTGTATGATATTGCTTACCTATTTGGGACATAATTGCCAAATCAATGATATATTTCTTTCACATAGTACTTTTATAGCTCTTTCTACCATTTTCCCCTAATTAAAATAATATGTAATAATTAAAGAAAATGTAAAATACTTAGAATAGTAGAGAAACAGATAGTTGTACCCTCCTCCCGAGATCACTTTTTTTTTGGTATATCACCTTCCACTCCTTATTCTATGCACAGGTGTGTATCTAAAACTGACCACCATTTCTCCTGCTATGAATATTTTGTAGCTTTTCCCCCCATCTATTAGTTTACCTAACCATTCTCCTATTCCTGCTCATTTAGGTTGCGTCCAATCCAGCATAATAAGTGACAATAAACATCTTTGTGTATAAAAGCATTTCTATGATTAGGATGATTTTTACGAGTCACCATCAAGTCATACTATATCACTTTGTTCATTTACTGTTTTCACAACTTTTTTCAGATTATTTTTCTGATAGCCCTTGGAGTTAGGAATAGTAGATGATATTTTTCTTATTCATAAAATCAAGCTTCTGAGAGTTTGTAGTTGGACTTCTGGGAGTTTGTATTGGTAATACATGAACAAGGGTCTGGAACCTCCCTTTAGTTACCAGATGTATTCACTCTTCAGGCTTAGCTGGCATTTAACAGGTATTGGATTTAATGTTTATAGCTTTTATAATTTTTTATGGTTTTTGTGAATAAACAAAACAACCTTCAAGATTCTATGATCTCTTGTTATTTATATTTTGACTGAACATGAGTCCTAATCTTGCCTATGACATGAGATACGGAAGTAAATCATTTGCTTAATAAGCTTAGCCAGCTACTCAGTCTGTATCTTAGTATAGTTATGTTCTCTATAATGGTTTATTTTCACAAAGATGGACAGCTCATTGGAAAATAAAATGATTCCTTTTATTTGTATGGGTATGTATGTACGTACTTATGTATATACACACTTTTTGTGTGTGTGTGTAGTGGTCCATGAGAGAGAACTTCAGTTTCGTGTTAATTATTATTATTTTGTTTGGTTTTGTTTTATTTTTAGAGACAGGGCACTCAGACTGGAGTGCAGTGGCATCCTCATAGCTCACTACAACCTCTTAACACTTGGGCTTAAAGCAGTCTTCTCACCTTTGGTTTCCAGAGTCCTGGGATTTTATAGGCATGAGCAGCCATGCCCAGCCTAGACCTTTGGTTTTTAATCTCACTTTTTGTTTTCCATCAGGTTTCAGTTGCAATGGATGATACCCAGAAAGAGGGTAAAAATAAGCCAGAAGATGCAAAGTCGGTTCACTTTGAATCTAGTACTTCAGAATCCTCGGTGCTATCAAGTAGTAGTAGTCCAGAGAGTACCGTGGTTAAGCCAGCGCCTAATGGGGTATCCATTCATGGTATCTCTTCAGATGTGCCAGATAGTGCCCACAAAACTCCAGCCCCAGAAGCAAAGTCAGAAACTGGGCAACCTACCATGGTTGGGCGTTTTCAGGTGTCAAGTACAGCAAATAAAGTGGGTCGTTTCTCTGTATCAAGAACTGAAGACAAGATTGCTGAGGCAAAGAAAGAGGGACCGCTGACATCCGCTCCTTATGTGGATTTGGAACAAGCTGTTCTTCCTGCTGTGATACCAAAGAAAGAAAAGCCTGAACTGTCAGAGCCTTCACATCTAAATGGGCCGTCTTCTGATCTGGAGGCTGCCTTTCTAAGCAGAGATGTGGATGATGGTTCAGGTAGTCCACGCTCCCCTCATCAGCTGTGCTCAAAGAGCCTTCCTATCCAGACTCTAAGTCAAAGCCTTAGTAATTCATTCAACTCCTCTTACATGAGTAGTGATAATGAGTCAGATATTGAAGATGAAGACTTAAAGTTAGAACTACGAAGACTACGAGAAAAGTAAGTATATTTTCTCCTTTGAAAGAATAATGGCAGATAATGTTTTAAGATCTAGATCTCAGTGCCAGGATTAATATTCTTTTCATTAGAATATGCTGATATCTCCCTTTTAAAGAGAAGGAGATAACGCAAAATGACTGTAGTTTCATTAGGTTCTCTTATACTGAGGACTACTTTGTATTGCTACTTCAATGTTATTTTTATTAATAGCACTTTTTATGACTTTTTTTTTTTCTTTGAGACAGTGTCTCACTATGTCACCCATCGGTAGAGTGCCATGGCGTCACAGCTCACAACAACCTCAAACTCTTGGTCTTAAGTGATTCTCTTGCCTCAGCCTCTGAAGTAGCTGAGACTACAGGTGCCCCACAACACCCAGCTATTTTTTGTTGTTGTTGTAGTTGTCGTCGTTTGGCAGGCCCGGGGTGGGTTCGAACCCAACGGCCCCGGTGTATGTAGCTGACATCCTAGCTGCTGAGCTTTAGGCACTGAGCCACTTTTTATCACTATTAACCACTCTTGGCTATTTACTAGCCTACCAAATAAATCTAGTAATGGCGCTGGAAAGTATCATTATGTTGCCAGATTTTGTGAATTGTGTTTGGCAATTTGGATCAAGGTAGCAAATTCAGCTGTCCTGCACATGGCCTCAAAAGTCAGGAATTCTTTTTCTCCTAACACATTATCAATCATTTTTTGTTGGTCAAGAGGTTGTTGGAATATGGCTTGGTTAATGGAGACCAGCCAGCAAGGTGAGTCGACAAGCTGGAATCTCGTGGTGTAGTATATTTGGGGAAAACGTTAGTAAGTAGAAAATATTTGAATACAGGTTTAAGAGAATGTTATTCTTGTTTGAACAAAAAGGGTTATATTTGTTTATCTTTCATAGACATCTTAAAGAGATTCAGGACCTGCAGAGTCGCCAGAAGCATGAAATTGAATCTTTGTATACCAAATTGGGCAAGGTTCCCCCTGCTGTCATCATTCCCCCGGCTGCTCCCCTTTCAGGGAGAAGAAGGCGACCCACAAAAAGCAAAGGCAGCAAATCTAGTCGCAGCAGTTCCTTGGGGAATAAAAGTCCCCAGCTTTCAGGTAAAAAGCCTTGGCCCAGGTCAGCCATGGCTATCTCATCTATCCCATCTTTTGTTTCTGTCTCCAACTATATATGTAATCTATTAAACATTTGTTATTTTTGTTAAATTTTTGAGGCTTTCCTAATATTTCTGTTAAACATCAAAGGCTTTCCTAGTATCCTTGCTTCCTTGGCTTCCCTTCTCCCCATATTTATTATGCCTCTTTTGAGTCTATGAGGGAAGTAGCCTCAATGGAAACTCCTTTGTAATTCATATTGCTATGTACTAGTAGTCTTCATTTATAGTTGTTCATAAGGGTAAACATTTAGCTTTCCATGTCAGGTCATAACATTTAACCAAACTCTTGAGCAATTGGAAGAAAGTACATTGTTCTTTGTTCAGTAAAGTTTAGAGCTTTCCTTCTAATGAATGAATTGGTCATAACTGCACCCAAGATAAATGTAAATGTTGTATTGATACTTGAGTATGTCTAAGTAGTAACCTCCTTCATTAAGGTTCTTATTTCACTTCTCTGTATTAGGATAAAGAACTTTCTAATGGTTATAACCAAAGAAATAGTTAAATCATCTTTTATAAGGGACAATAGTGTGTCTATTTTTTTTATTTTTATTATTTTTTCTTTTTTAGAGACAGAGTTTTACTTTATCACCCTCGGTAGAGTGCCATGACAGCAACCTCCAACTCCTAGGCTTAGGCTACAGGCACCTGCCACAACACCCAGCTATTTTTTTGTTGCAGTTTGGCCTTGGCCGGGTTTAAACCCGCCACCCTCGGTATATGGGGCTGGTGCTCTACCCACTGAGCCACAGGCAACACCCCAGTATGTCTACTTTAATAGACAATAGAGAGCTTTCATCCTTTGAAATTATGGTAGTGTTAACAGAATTATAATTAGTTCAGAAGTAAAAGAGGGCTAAAGTATGTTAGAAAACTGTGCCAAAGGGGTTTGTTTGTTTTGAGATGGTCTCACTCCGTCACCCTGGGTAGAGTGCTGTGGCATCATACAGCTCACAGCAACCTCAAACTCTTAGGCTTGAGCAGTCCTCTTGCCTTAGCTCCCAAGTAGCTGGGATTACAGGCATCCCCCACTACACCTGGCTAGTTTTTCTGTTTTTAATACAGATGGGGTCTCAATCTTGTTCAGGCTGGTCTGAAACCTGAGCTCAAGCAATCAACCTGCCTTGGCTTCCCAGAGTGCTAGGATTACAGGTGTGAGCCACCACACCCAGCCAGCTTTGAAGTTCTTATTAGCAGCTTCATTCTGTGGAAACTTTCAAGGATGATTAAATCTTTTCTCTGGCACATTTGAACCAATTCATGTAACCAATTAGTAGAGAAAGAAGAGACTACTTAAACTACTTGAATTGTGATTCAATATTCTTTCCTTATAGGATTAAAAAAGTAATCATTGAATTGCCAAATGGAATCCTTCTTTCTACTGCACATCCTAGTTTTCTTACTCTGCTCAGACGTGGGGACTATAGGTTTTCTAATGCTATATTAAAAAACTGCTGGGATATTTCGTATAACCCTATTACCCGTTGATTCTCAGTGTCATTCTTCACTTCTCCTGAGCAAGGACTTTGTGCTTTTCATCAGTTTATAGTTTTTGACCCAGCTTATAGCTTAATCACTCACTGGGACAAACTGAAGGAATAGAAACATTGCTCACACCACCTAGCACTCTGGGAGGCCAAGGCAGGTGGATTGTTTGAACTCAGGAGTTCAAGACTAGCCTAAGCAAGAGCAATACCCCATCTCTAAAAATATATGTGGGTGTGGTGGCCAGTGCCCATAGTCCCAGCTACTTGGGAGTCTGAGGCAAGAGGATTACTTGAGCCCAAGAGTTTGAGGTTGCTGTGAGCTATGATGCCACAGCACTTTACTGAGGGCATCAAAGTGAAACTCTCAGACACACACACTGCCTGTTGAATGAATTGAGAAAAGTGGACATGTTTTCTCATGCCACTTTATTTTTTAACAGGTAACCTATCTGGTCAGAGTGCAGCTTCAGTCTTGCACCCTCAGCAGACCCTCCACCCTCCTGGCAACATCCCAGAGTCTGGACAGAATCAGCTGTTACAGCCCCTTAAGCCATCTCCCTCCAGTGACAACCTTTATTCAGCCTTCACCAGTGATGGTGCCATTTCAGTACCAAGCCTTGCTGCTCCAGGTCAAGGTAAGAAATTAATGCAGCCATCATCTTCCAAAAACATTAACGTGGAGATACTGCCATCCTTGGGACAAAAGCCTAATAAGTAACCTATTGTGGTGGGATAAAAGACTAGCTGACCACAACACAAAGGCTGTGCATCTGATAGGGCATCTGTGGTGCCCTGTTGCTGGGACTATGGGCACCACAACACAGACTTTGTGTTGTACCCTTTAATCTTTGAGCTGAAAAGGGAAGTTGAGTCATGATTAGAATCAGTGGGCTTGGCTGGACGTGGCGGCTTAGCCTGTAATCCCAGCACTCTGGGAGGCTGAGGCAGATGAATTACTTAAGCTGAGGAGTTCAAGTCTAGCTTGTGCAAGAGCAATAACCCATCTCTACTAAAAATAGAAAAAACTAGCCAGACATTATGGTAGGCCCCTGTTATCCCAGCTACTCAGGAGGCAAGAGGATTGTTCAAGCCCAAGATTTTGAGGTTTCTATGAGTTGTAATGCCTATGGCACTCTACCCAGGGTAACAGAGTGAGACTCTTGTCTCAAACAGACAAAAAAGAATCGGTGGGCTCATTGCTCCTATTAGGTTAAATAGCTTGTTTTCAAGGGATTACAGTGAAAAGTTACATCTGAAGCCTATAGTACAACTCATTTGGGATTTGGAACTTATGCTTTAACACTGGGCTGAGATTTCCTGGATGAAATTCTAAGGAATTTTAGCAGTTTCTTAAAGCTAATGCATTTTCTTAGTGGAGAATCTTGTAACTTCTAGGTATAGAAGTGGTATACTGAAATGCATAGCCCCACAATTATCTACTTTCCAAATATAGCTTTGTTTATTAATAATTGCTGTAAACATTCCTATAGAGGAAAGAACTTCTAGTAACATTAGAATAAGCATTGAAAGGATTCATATTATCTGGGTGGAAAAGAATGAAAAAAATACAGGTAAGTAGCTTAAATGCCTTTGCCAGTTTCACAGAAATAAGAGATAATATTGTCTCTTCACAAGATGAATGTACTTGGTTGGTAAGAAGTGCAAACTAGCTAGGATTATTTCCATTGAGAAAAGCATCAGCTTTTTGCAGATGAAAAGAATTGAGACCTAATATTTCTAGTCTTAATATATCTGACCTTCCCCCAGTAGCTTGTTCTTTTGTGTGCCATCTTAGTGCATTTCACCACTCCAGCCTCAAGTTTCTAACATCTTGTAGTTGTGTTCTGTCTCTTCTCCTCTCTCTGTTCTTCCCTGTTTTTCCCCTCTCACAGGCTGTGCGAAGTTTAACTGTGCGTCTGAACAGGTGACATTCAAACCTGGTGGCAGGAGGACCCGATTTCTGAGTACGCCCTGCTTGGCTCTTTGTGTGTAACACCTTTACTCCTTCCTCGTCCTTGTTTTTCTGCTGCTTGGATCTGATGTTCACACAGTCCATTTTCATTGTCTCTTTCTGTATATCATCTACTCAGTGGCTTGGCTAAATTACTGTTAACCTTCAGAAGTTTGAGTCCCCACATCAATTATGATAAAAGATGTAGAAACAATAATAGGTTTCTGCATCTGATAGAATTGCCTTTTCATACAGCTGTGACAGAGGATAACAAAGTTATAGACTGCTGAGTCATTTAGAATAATGAAGACTATACTCTGTGGTCATATTCAGTGCTGTCTCACTATCCTAACACTAGAAGTGACAGAAAATATCTTGATAACTGATGCGCTTAGATCTTAGGTAAAAGTTATACCTTATTTCTTTTTCAGAGTAAGTTGAAATCTTATTTTTTCCCTCAATTAAGCTTCATCTACTAGTTATAAAAAGATGCTAGAGTCTCTTTATTAAATCATTCCACCATCACTGCCTTTGAATCCCATATAACCAATGGTATAAAAAGTAGTTATTCTGATAAAACATTCATTCTATTAAAGACCAAAGCCTAGCACCTGGAAGTAAAAATTATCTTTTAAACATAATTGCTGGGATTTCCAAGCTTTCTGTTTAAAAAGAAGGCACAATAGCAAGTCGCCCTTCTTCCCCATGTGTGAAACGAAGGTGTGCCGTGCATCCTGGGAGTGTCGTACAAGTCAAGTGAGACAAGTTACACAGAGAAAGCAGCATTTGGGAAGTACACATGGTTTCCCTCACATCAGCCAGCGCCTCCCTGGCCCATCATAGGTAGCCAATAAATGTTCATCGAAATCATAGTTTAAAGAACAAACAAAAACTTAGTTCAACTACAAAAACCTTCCTAGAATTTGGTGAAAGATCGTCTCTATTAAGGCCTCAAACTTCTGATGTGGTTATTGAAATAGTGTTCTTTAAATGCATGTGCTAAGGCCATCACTGTTTCTGAGTGTGGTCCAGAGATCTTCAGGCCTCTTCATGGTGAAAAGAATTTATACTTCCCTTAGTTCTTTGTAGTGATCATATTTAAAGGGAAGTACAACACATTAACTTCCATTTCTCTCACTTACACATTTTAACCCTTCTAGCACCCCTATTTTCTTTACCCAAATTATTAATGGATTGATCGTACTTAAGGCAGTCTCTTACTGCCTTTCCCCACAATCACCAGTCCAGGGCTATTTAACAAAGAAGGCAGGAGAAGGCATTACCCAATTTGATAGTTTTCTAAGCATGTGTGATATTTAAGCACCGAGATCAATACTTTTTCAGGTTAGTCTAACCTGGACTATGCATAGCAACTTGACACTTGAATAAGCATTTAATTTGCATGCCCAGCTAGAAAGGTGAAAGTGCATTAATAGGCTGGGCACAGTGGATCACGCATAATCCCAGCACTCTGGAGGCTGGGGCAGGTAGATTGCTTGAGGTCACGAGTTTGAGACCAGCCTGAGCAAAAGCAAGACCCCATCTCTATTAAAAACAGAAAAAAACTGAGGCAAGAGGATCGCTTGAGCCCAAGTTGTAGAGTGTGAGATATCAGGCCTATGATAAAAATGTCTGCGAGGGAAGAGAGTCTTTCTTTCATTATACTTCATTATGAAGCTTAATGTGACAAATTCCACACTAATTCCATAAATTCTTATCACACACTTAAAGGTAGGTGATATTTCCCTCGTTCAAATGAAAGTCATTAGAAATCGTCAAAGGCACATTGGGATGTATCATGTCAGCCTGCTGAACAAATCCAGGGAGGCAGACTTAAAGAAATAGGGAGAAAAGGCACCTTGGCTCACACCTATAATCCCAGCAGTTTGGGAGGACAAGGCAGGAAGATTGCTTGAGGCCAGTAGTTTGAGACCAGCCTGGGCAACATAGCAAGACTCCAATCTAAAAAATAATTTTTTCTTTAAAGATATGAAGACATATGCAAAGAAATAGGTACTAAAAGTGTGGGGCCCTTACTAGTTGGGGATGTATTCTGTGCTCTCACAATAGGTAATGGTTCGGAAGCACGGCTTGGCTTACTGCTATATTTATGTTCAGGAGTTGCTTGTTTTCCATACAGTTGTAAAGATTTTTCTGGAAGGGAAGGGGTTGGTATATATATCTTGGATATGGGAAATATAATAACTAATTTAAAGAATTTAAAACTGTAACAATGGTTATGTCCATCTATCAGCCTACTGTGGTAGGATTTGCTAATGCATTTAATTAAGTGCTTTTTAACAACCCAGCTGGAGAAACAGGAAATGGGACTGGGTCTGTGAAAAAACTGCTTGGTATTTTAAAGTCAAGCAGTGAATTGTAAGAGACTATAGTTCCTTTCCCATTCCAGAGCCTTAATGCAGGCCATTATTCTTTTACATACAAAGATTGGATTTGGAAATTCAACGTCTGTTTGCCAGGTTATGCATCCTATCAAATTATCGTGTCAGACTAAGGCCAAATAGATAGATACATCTAATAAAACAGTGTCTTTGACAGGGACTACCCATTTGTCTCCCCTCCTGCTTTCTCTTGCTGGGCCTTTGTGTGCTATTTAGAGATTCTAAATATTTTACACTGATGTTTCCTTATCTTTATCTTTAACACATTGCTTCTTTCTTTGTGCTTCAGGGAAGATGGTGAAAAAAGTCTGTCCTTGCAACCAGCTCTGTAGTAATTATCTTTTCTATTACTTTTGATCCTTGATTGCAAAGTGTGTTACCTATAAGTTCTTTGAACTCTGAAGCCTCACAGCTCTCTGATTCCTAACTTCCATCTGTATATCTGCACCCCTTTCTAATATATATTTTTAATATGCTTAATTGCTAACTAGTAGCTATTCTTCCAGATTAAGAAATCACCTCCTAGTCAGTGCTCTCAGTGATGACCCCACATGAACCTAACTCTGTAACAGTCATGGATTTTTAATGCCCATGGATGTGTATAGGGAGGTCAGAGGTGCCAGTTCTTATGGGAAAGAGAGCACGTTAGCCAGTAAGTAGATAATGTGCCAGCACCTTAAATCCACTGGAAACTCAGCAGAGATGAAAACATATGAAAAAGTCCGCTTAGGGAGAGGTGTCTGCTAGATTGGTGAGGAGAGAAATACTATTTTGTAGAGTTTGGCTTCTTAACACTGGTGGCTTCTTATAAAAGTATAGATGACTCAGCAGACTATCTGCAGGGTTATAGACAGGGTCAACAGGAAAAGGCTATATTTGGGATACTGGCAGTATATTGTGCTTCATAATAGATTGTTGTTGCTAGGACCTGACAGCATGGTGGGAGGGGAAATGTATTATTATGGTAGAAGAAAATAAAAATAAGAATTTTAGAGGGTAAGTGTAAGAACTAAAAAAGGCTTAGAGGTTAAGCACATTTTTTGGAAGTCCTGTTTCCTAGCTTTTATAGTCAAGTCTGCTTTTCACAGGAGTAATTTCTAGCCAGAAATGTTTCCTTCTTTAACAGGAAACATATTTACAGGAGCCAGAACAGGAAGTTTTAACTGTATGGTTAGGGCTTATCCTCCTGGGATAAGAATCCAGTATTAGGTAATATAGGGTAAAAGGAAAAATGAAATTTGGTTCTAAAGGGGCCTCACAATATCAAGGGCAACTAACAACAGACTGGAGAGGTGTAACTCCCAGCATGAGCTCTTTGTGAACAAGCATTGCTCACCTCTGCTGAGCTTCTTGTATTTAGCTTTTGACAGTCCTGCTCCCCCATAATTATTTCTGTTTTTTGTTTTGGTTGACTCTCACATTAAGCTCACTAAGCAGTAATCATTCACACAGGATGACAGTCCTCATGCATGTGATTTGCTTGCTCTCCAGATTTAGTCATGATCATGACTGCCCATCCTCATTGCCTGTGCTTCCCACTTTACCACTGTCTCACATTTGCCATTCACAGAAGGCTGTTTCCTGTGCTTTAATACTTTTCCACTTGGGTTTCTGTACTGTCAGGAAGTTACTCTTTCCTTTACACTGTGCAATACCAATCCCCTTGTGGTTCCAGCGGGCACCAACAAGTGAGCTGATTTTCACACTGCCTTTGTTCCATGTCTTGCCATGGTGGTAAGAAGCATGTGACCTTCCACACTCTGCACTTCACCTCAGAATTAGATGTTAGTCCAGTACAGACAAGCTTGTGTGTGCCATTCCGTAGGTGGTAGGATATGATTTGGACTTGAGACCAGCAGTGGTTGATAATGGGCTTTTAAGTGGCAGGGTTGCATTAGGCATGCTGCTGTGCTCTAGTGCTGCTTTAACTTTGAAAGCAGGAAAACGCATGCACTTGTTTAGTCCCCAGCATTATTTGGGTATCTTAAGGCCTAGTGGCTCACAACTTTAGTAGCTTTTATTTAATCTGTAGCAAATGTGGGATCTGTTAAGGGGGGTGGGGGGTGAGAAAAAAACAAGACCATGACTCTTCTCTCCCTCTTCCCTAAAACGTGCCTCTTCGAATAATCTTCAGTGTGCCCTCCACCAGAACCGAAATCAGGCAGGACACAGACTTCTTCTTCCTTTCTCATCAAACCATAGAAATAGAATTCCTTCATCACACCCTCAAAGCCTCCTCCTTCCCTTTGCAACCTGCCTCAGCTGCATTTTCCTGTTGCTTCTCTCATGGTGTTCTGAGAAGAGTGGGGAGAAGGGGTGAAAATCCTTGAACCATTTGAAACTGAGATCATCTTCAGGAAAACCATATCTTCCTGGAGTTGAAAGATTCAGGCACACTGTGCATTCCCTTCCTCATGAGTAATCTTGGTTCTTTATTCATGGAAAATTGGGAGAGATTGAAGGCTCAACTCTTCGTAGGTTTATGTTTACAAATTTATGTTTATGGGTCCAGGTGAAAAGTTTTTTGAACAGAGCATGGTTCTTCTCTTATTACCTCTTTCTAGTTTAATGAATGGGTAAAGAATGTGGCAATGTCCACATGGATTGCAAACCCCATCTTCTCGTTGGCCAAGCATCTATCTTTGCATTCTTATTCCTGCTTTAATCCAGCCTAGTGCATAAGAAACCCTTTCCTTTTGCCCTGCATTCTGCCAAATTCCAGATCAATCAGCCTTGTTAACCATGTCACATCTTCCTCATCAATATGATGCTGGAAATAGAGTACTGGAAGACAGTGCCAGCACTCTAAGATGCTTTGTGAAAGAGGTCCCTGCCCTTTGCACCTACAATCGTCCTGAGTTGTTCAGACTTATCTTCAGCTACTGAAGAGAAACTCTTTTTATTACTCTGTTATACCAAAATAAATGGCTAAGTAAAACCTTGGTATCTTCCTTTCTTGCATGGCTTCCCAGTTCATCCTCTCCCCATTCTGTGGTTTGTCATTCATTATCCTGTGAAGTTTTCCCTCTTCCTGAAATTATAATCCAAGCTCTTTTTAATGCTCATATTCTGTTGCTTCTTATAACTCAAGGGACCAGCAGTACAAACACTGTTGGGGGGACAGTGAACAGCCAAGCTGCCCAGGCTCAGCCTCCTGCCATGACATCCAGCAGGAAGGGCACATTCACAGATGACCTGCACAAACTGGTAGACAATTGGGCCCGAGATGCCATGAATCTTTCAGGCAGGAGAGGAAGCAAAGGACATATGAATTATGAGGTAAGTCTTCCCTTTTGCCATTAGATCTAATCTGTTAGTGCGTTACTTAACACACATCTAAATCCAAGGCACTTAAACTATCTAAGCTACTTAACATTTTATACCACAACCTTTAGTAGCTTATGAATTTTAACACTCTTAGAAAAACAAGGCAAAAATTACCCAGGTACTCTTTTATTCTTCCTTCTATATTCTTCCTTCCCTGAATTGTTAGCCTCTCACATGTCAGCTCAGTCTTTTCTTCAATACCCTGAACTACATGTGTAGACACATGTATACACATGACACCCCTCCTTCTAATCAAAAGAATTATTTTCACTCCTTCTGGGTAAATACAGGGAGCCAATAAATATTATAGAGGGTTTTGTTTTGTTTTGCTGTAGCCTGTATAAAATAGATGTGTGTTTTAGTGTGGTTTATTTTATACCTGTGGGTGTTACAACCACCCCAGACTTTACATGTGGTGGTTTTGTTTCCAGGGCCCTGGGATGGCAAGGAAGTTCTCCGCACCTGGACAGCTGTGCATTTCCATGACCTCTAACCTGGGTGGCTCTGCCCCCATCTCTGCAGCATCAGCTACCTCTCTAGGTCACTTTACCAAGTCTCTGTGTCCCCCACAGCAGTACGGTTTTCCAGCTGCCCCATTTGGCGCTCAGTGGAGTGGGACGGGTGGCCCAGCACCACAGCCACTGGGCCAGTTCCAACCTGTAGGAACTGCCTCCTTGCAGAATTTCAACATCAGCAATTTGCAGAAATCCATCAGCAACCCCCCAGGTTCCAACCTGCGGACCACTTAGTCAGATCTAGAGACATTAACTAAGTAGATCCAGGGGCAGGAGATGGAATGCTGATGGGGGGAGGGTTGGGGAAAAAGTAGCCTCTTACTAACTTACTAGTGCTGCATTTAACTGGTTATTTCTTGCTGGAAGGGAATGTTTTAATACCACTTTGAGCCCTCAGAATGGAGAGTCTCCCTCCCCCTCCATTTACTGGAGTGGGATGAGAAGAAAAAAAAAACTTGCTTGTGAAGGGGCAGCTTCAGACCATGCTTTCCTGTCCTTCCATACCCAACAGTGAGGGCTCGAGTAAGGAAAGAGAATATTATTCATGAAGAAGCTACTAGAGAGCTCAATCTAAAATGAAGCCCCATCTGTAATCTGTATTTTCAAGTTGGGTGTAGCTCTCGTTTTGGTACACGCCCCTAATCCCTTACTCCCTCTAGAATCCAAACCATAAGACACAAAAAAAGCTTTTGGGCTTTGTCCTACCTTGCTCCTATCCCAAACCCCTTTTTTCCCCCTTCTTTTCTTTTTTCTTTTTTTTTTTTTTTTTTCTTTGCTCTTTAGAACCCAGTGAAAAATACCAGGGGACTGGGGTTGTTACCCTTATGATAGGTCATTAGTGCTTTAAGCAAAAGATACTAGCAGCTTTGACTGCAGCATTAGCAATTAGGAAAAAAAAATTAAGTTCCCTGCGGACATGTAACTTCGCCATCAGTTTTGATGTGGAAACACTGTGATATTATATAAATGTTGTTGGACAACAGTAGTTTTAAGAGTAAAATATGAAACGTTAAAAAGTTCCAAAAAAAAAAAAGCTAGCTCTGTCCTTTACTTTTTGAGACACTTTAACTTTTTTCCTTTGTATTTCCATTGTATTAGATAAATAAATGTGAATGTAAAATTGTATAAATTACTGTACTTGAATACTTCTGTTCTCCCAGTGTTGCTTGCTGGACATTTTAGTGCCTTGGACTTCTATTGCTTCTGCCATTAGCATCAACTTGATCAGACCCCAGATCAGCAAAAGGCATGTGGAAGGAAATTATAGGTCCATGTGACCCTAGCAGTGGATATGCCAAAGGGAAGTTGAAAGAGTATTTTTTTTTTTAAGTCATTCAACAATTTTTGTCTAGAGCAGGTGTAAGATGAGTCAGGTGAGATGTTAAGTCGGCATCAGTGGTTGAAAGTAGAGAGTTCTGTTTCAGGAAAAGGGGCGTTATAACTAAATGGGGCAATTTAAAAGATTAAGAGTGGTGTGTGCTCAATGAAAGGAAAAAGAAAGACTAAAGAATGGGGAACAAACTTGTTTAGAAGATACTTGAACCTAGCCAGTGACTGTCATAAGCCTTACATATTTGAGCTGGGCTTGAACAGACAAGACCTAGAAGAAATTAAAACATAAAGAGAAGGGGTTGGAGGCTAGATTTTAAGTTGGAAAATGTGATAGTAAAAAACCACAGGTGGAGAAGGTTGCTCTAAAACTGGATTGCTTTCCTCTTCTTGCACATGTACCATGCATTTCTCAGCTTGGGGTACTATATTTTGTGGATAGTGAATCTTTCCACATCTGAATTAATAAGCATTGTCAAAAAGAATGCTTATTCCTACCTATTTTCTCTATGATGTCCAAATGGTTGCAGGATTATAATGTGTTTTGCCACCTTTATTTCTAAAGTTACAACTTTTTCATACAAATGCTTCCCTTAAGTAATAACTGCAACCAACCAGTATTATTCAGTGCTATGCCTAATTAGTAATGGGCATTTCTGTTGTTTTCAGAACTTTCCAGAAATATTATCCTAATTGGCTATGTATGGGAACTGTATTGTCTCTCAAGATACAGAAAGAAGCTAGGACTCCTGGGGGGTGCTTCTGCTCTTGACATTTAGTTGGAAAACTGACATATTTCCAACCTTTCACCCCACACCCAGTGGCACTTCCCAGGAATCACCACAACCTCTAGGAAGAGCCAGTCCCTTGCTTCCTAGCTTGCTTTGCTGTGTGCCCTGGGCCCCAGAGAGGCAAATGAGAGCTGAGGGTTTTAGGAAGGTAGAAATGAAAAGGCCGACAGTTTCAAGCTTTGGTTTAAAACTGTTTACTTATTTATTCTCTGCTTGTAATTTTTGGGGAGAGGGTAAGAGTAAGGACAGAACGGAGAGTGCCAAGTAATGAGAAATGGACAACCTAAGATGAATGGAACAAAACTTTATCCAGAGGGATGAGGGAGCCAAATGCAGCACATGATCGTTTTGTTAGTTTGGTTTAATAATTTTGAGATCTTTTCACTCATACACAAAAACTAAGAACTGGTTTTATTTACTGTTGATTCTTTTTTCCCCGCCTGTGGATGAAATAACTGAAGCCTAGAGGAATGAACTAGTGCTACTGAACTGTTTAAATTATTTTTGTGTTAATAGTACACTTTCAGTCTTTTCCACATTAAAAATCTTTCTGAATTATAAATGTTTTCTTTACATTATTTAACAATGTATACTGTTTAAAAAAACAAATAAACTGAATTCAAACTTTGGGGGTTTCTCAGCAGCCATTAATTGTACATTTTGCACTAACTCTGGGTGTTGCGCTTCTTGTAAGATTGCGCTTTGTGCTTCAGTTTGTTACCTTTGTAGATTTATTTAATGAAACCATTCAAATAAACCAAACTTTGCTTTTGTTGACCTGTGAGGTTTCATTTACAGCAAATTCTCTTTCACATCTCATTGGAGCTATTTTGAGTAACATGCAATTTTAAAACTGGATTCCTAATTCCTGGGAAATTTTTTTAGCAACAGTTTTGCAGTGAACTAAAATTATGGACAGAAAAAAATATTTTTGCCATAGGAAAATGGTAAGGATATCAAAATCAAAAACTGAATGTATGACAAAATCACCAAATCCATATAACAAGTAGGTAAAGTTAAAGCTTTTAGAAAATAGGAAAATCGGCTCTGCACCTGTGGCTCAAGTGGCTAAGGTGCCAGCCACATACACCTGAGCTGGCGGGTTTGAATTCAGCCTGGGCCCGCCAATGACGGCTGCAACCAAAAAATAGCCAGGCGTTGTGGCAGGCACCTGTAGTCTCAGCTATTTGAGAGGCGGAAGCAGGAGACTTGCTTGAGCCCAGGAGTTGGAGGTTGCTATGAGCTGTGATGTCATAGTACTCTACCCAGGGCAACAGCTCGAGGCTCTGTCTTAAAAAAAAAAAAAGAAAAGAAAAAAAATAAAATAGGAAAATCAAGATAACCTACTGCCTTTGCATCTTTTGAAGGAATACAGATGATCAGCTGTTGGCCAGTACTTTTTAGTTCCTTACCTCAGTCACAGCTTCCCACAAATGGATATGTAATCCAAAAAAGTTAGTCACTGCTTCCAGATAAGGCACAAGTAAAAAGTAAGATCGCAAACTCATTATTAGGGGAAAGAATTCTAAAATATCTTAACACAAAGAAAAATGTTAAGGACGTAAAAACAGCTACAGGTTGAGCATCCCTAATCCAAAATCTGAGACCCCAAATGCAAACATTTTGAGCACATGATGCCACAAGTAGGAATTGCCACACCTCGCCCCATTTGATAGGACAGTCAAAACAGGCATGAACAGTTTATTCAGTGGCCCCAAAACCATCCCAGTGCTCTTCAGCTGCAGTGTATCTTTGTACACAAACTTTCTTTTATGCACAAAATTATTTAAAATACATAAAATTGCCGTCAGGCTACCTGTATAAGGTACCATATATACTTGAGTATAAGCTGAGTTTTTCCAGCACAAAGTTCGTGCCAAAAAACCCAAACTCGGCTTATACTCGGGTCATACAGGTTATTTGATTCGGTGGGCGCACGTTAGTCTCCAGTCGTCTGCCGTCTGCTTGAGGGGGCGGTGCTTCAGCTCAGTTGTAAAGTTGTTGTTGCTAGTTTACAGTTTTTCTTTAGCAATAAATATTAAAAAGCATTTAACCTACTGATTCCTCAATTACTGTAATTGTTTTGGGTATATATTTTTATTGTTTTGAAATTTACCAGTGGCTGCTGCATTTTCCACCTCGGCTTATACTCGAGTCACTAAGTTTTCCCAGTTTTTAGGGTCAAATTAAGGGGGTTGGCTTATACTCGGGTCAGCTTATACTCAAGTTATGTGCGATAAATTTATTTCAGGTTAATGTGAGGGTACAAACAAGTAGGACCAGGTCAAAAATACTTGATTTTGTTAGGTAGAGTCCCTCTTGTGGTTATGTCCCCCACACAAAAGGTGTGCCAAACACCCCCACCCAGTGCCCTTTCAGTGAGAGCACCCCACCCTCCTTCCCCAACTTGAATTGAAATGAGTTTTTTACCTACATGGGCATACATCAGAGCGGCTCCTGCTGCCCCTTTCTTTCCACTGATCCCAAAACAAACCATTTGCAGAAAGCCAGGCAAGGACTATTATCCTTGTTCAATAAAAGAGGAAAGAGACTAGAGATAGCAAGTGATTTACCCAAGGTCACATCTAGTAAAGACCTCTGATTTCAAGCCCAGGTCTCGAGATTCCTAATTCAGGGCCCCTGAAATTACTCTGGCGTATCCGGCCCACAGCAGTTAATTCAGACCAGAACATAACTATCAATGTAAATGGCCATGAAAACCCACAAAAATGTTAAGCGAAATACAAAGAATCACATATATAAGTAGAGTTGGTTCTACACAACTATATTCTCTTTTTTTTTTTTTTTTGAGACAGAGCC